>JAODAI010079885.1:0-11784 GCA_027575025.1 Scotoplanes globosa | reverse complement strand
TATTAATACAAAGTGGACCCCAATTTGTATAAAATGTTGCACCAGATTGCATCTAAGGACACTTTGCTTTTCAAAATTTTCTCGTACGCTCCGCGCCAACCATGGTGGCGCTCCGCTTAGATAGTGTATCATACAGATCAGAGCAACGGACAAATCAGTGAAAAACGAACCCCCCCTTCAGAATTCCTGCGTACGGGCCTGAGTATTATGTAGATATAATATAATGTTGCTATATCAAGTATTATGTAGATATAATGATAATGTTGCTATATCAAGTATTATGTAGATATAATATAATTTATTAAAAATAGCAGGAGTTAACTGAGGCAGAGCAAGCATTCTACCACAGTTACAACCCTGGCGAAGAGAGGTCGTTACCTCTCGAAAGCTTGGAAGTAAGTTCGATTTATTTTCTATTTTTCTAACCCTAACCCTTAAACTTTCCAAATTATATATATATATATATAGTATATATATATATATAGAGAGAGAGAAAAACAATGAAATTATATATATATAAACCCTAATGAATGTTGAACCTTCCAGGTCGGGGCTCTGAAGTGCCTGGTATGTGGGAGGTGCACCACCAGTCTCCGCCGCCATCTTCTGGACAATCACCCCCAGCTATCAAAGCACCAGAGGTGGAAGATGGTGCTGAGAGCAAAGGGGGACGAGGTCTGGAGCAGCGAGGAGGAAGAGGAGGACAGTGACGATGGTGGGGAGGTAGAGAGCGATCGGCAGAGTGATGGTAGATTACAATCGCATCATGCAACGTATTACTTTTGCGTTGATTTGCCATTCAGCTATCTATCCAGCAGTTGTTATCGACGAGGACGCATGTCATGAGTTGGGAAATGGATATGGGGACAATGAGTCATCTAGCATATTCATTATTGATTTTCAATTTATAATCTTTCCATTGATATACCATTAAATTGTCGCTCTATTCAGAACACAACAATGTGGACGGCGAGGACGAGAATGACGAGGAACCAGCCGGTAAGTTTTACCTTTGCGTTGAATTGCCGTTCAAGTTATATTCGTGAAATATTATAAAGTAATGATTTCACGTTTGTCAGACATATTTGATTTTAATTCGTTATTGAGTTTGCAATTTATAATCTTTCCATTGATATTGACGGCGATGTACAGAAGAGGGCGTATTCGCTTTCCAGGATGAGGAAAGTGATATGGGGAGCGGAGAAGATGAAGAGAGAGGTGAGTTAAGATTCCAGTCATCCGTCACATTACGCGATATATCATAAAGTAATTATTTCGCATTTTTCAGACTTATTTTATTTTAATTCATTGTTGGTTTGTAATTTTAAATCTTTCCATCGATGTATCATTCATTTTTAAATATCTGTTTAACAGAGGACAGTGCAGCAGAGGAGCAATAGAGCGATCGGGAGGTAGTTCAGCGCGAGGAGGAGCCAGCAGGTGAGCTATTATGTTTGTGTTCATTTTCAGTTTAGCTATATATCTAGCCAGCATGTGTTATCGACGATGACGCATGCTAAGAGTCGGAAGAATATTATGGAGACCACGAGGTGTCATCTGGTATATCACATCCTAGGTTATATTCGTGCTTTTTATATTTGTATTTGAAATGCTATTATGTATAGTTTGTGATTTGCAATTTATAATCTTTGGGTTGATTTTCCATTAACATTTTCACATATTTATATATATATATGTCTATCAGAGGAAAGCCCGGAGACGAGCAGCAGGAAATCGATGATCTCCCTAATTCATCGATTTGAGGATTTCCTGATCTCCGACGAAGGAGGGGCTTATAGCCCAGATTTGTCAAATCAATCGATGAGAAAGGTATGATTCATATAAGTATTACAATTTATGTATGCATATATATTTTGATAGTTTTTCATTTAGCGAGACATGTGTGGTTTTCTCAATACTTTCATAGATGGTGTGAGTCATGCTAAATTACTCAAGAAACCATTAATTAACAATATAGTCAAGTTCTGTATTTATCTTGGTATGCAGATGCTGAGACTGGTGGAGGGGTTCAGCTCTATTCCAGAGATAATGGCCAGATGTGGAATTAGACGATGGAGTGATCGGCTGTCACATGTGAGTAGATGCAAAATATATAAATATAATATATTATTAATATATTATATTCTTCTTGTTTTCTTTGAATAGTATACCTGTACATATATTTAGTCGAGACATTTATAGTGTATGTATATATTATACTAACAAATTAATATAGGCCTATTAATTAATACATTTTCGTATATTTTTATTTTCATCTATTAGACGAGATCCCTAAAGCCCGGAACCGTATTGAGTTTTTTATGTCTACAGGAAACTCATACGGTTATGTGTCATCGAAGAGGTGGTGACAACTAGTGAAGTTGACAAAGCCTGTGCCACCCTCGGCGGAATACAAATGTGGGAAAGACAGGGAAAATCAGGGCGTCTGAGCTCAGACGTCGGGATAAGCGCCGGCTAGTACCGAGTGGAGAGATAATCGTAAGTTTAATTGACATGTGTATTAATTTATTAACCATTTGTATGTAAGATAATTGCATGTCTCTATATTGATTATGAATTGTTTCTAAGTTATTTTCAAACAATTATATTTATCTGCAGAAATTCAAGAACAGCACGTTTGCGGCCGAGCAGCGTCCGGTGATCTGCCAAACCAGAGCGCTATTCCAGCCAATGAGTAGAGGGAGGACTTGACATCGAGGAGGTCATGACATCGAGGAGGTCATCCAAGCGAGAAGAGGTGTCCACCCCAACAATCCGGCCGGCATCCGCTACACCGTGGTTGTCGAAAAGCACAAGACGTCGGGCACCTACCACGGTGCAACGCTAGCCCTCCCTGAATGCCTGTACCAGGAGGTCAAGGGCTTCATAAAGAATGTCCGGTAAGCAAAATGTTCTGCGGGATAATTCTAAGGGCGGGGAGTATGCCCCATACATGTTGTGAATGTATGTGGGCTTGGATGGTCAGGTAGTGCTATTATTTTCACCTTGCAACTCAGTTTTCCATGTTTTTTATTCTTCATAAAGGCGGTTCAATAGGGGGTGTAGGAGGGGGGGTCGGGGTTGAAGAAGTATCTGGAACTTGACCAAGGAATCAATCCCGTCTTGGTAATTTACCATCATATTATTGGAAAAGTATGGTTTCTAAAACAGCATTTAAGCTATATAGATCCCGATCTTGGTAGAGGCAACATTTTTTCCTGTTTGATATTTCTTCCACCTCACCTCATAAATAATGCCCATAGCGCAACATGCCTGGTGTTTTATGGCATGTTCAATGGTATTTTAACTTGAAGTTGTATGAAATTAATTATATATATGTATACACCTGTGACCCAGTGCTTGGGTCAGAGTGCTGTTGGCTGTTGTCATGGGAGACAAGCGACAACATTTACCCCATGCACATATTTTAGCGTATGATTACAGAAACTGACATATTTTTGACACTTATTGCATTGCGGTGGTATATTGATGTCACTGATAAGTTTATGTATTTTGCACATGGTCTGTAATATATATGATTGACTATACTCCAGATCTATAATTGATATTATAAGTTTCTGGAAATACAGGTCTATGTTATTGTATCTGTATCATGCACGGTGGCGTGCAAAGGATTTTTGAGGTGGGGCGACAGGATTGCGATCTCCCTGATTTGCAAGGGACCGACTGCCACCCCCATGTGCACAAGTTTGTTATTGATGGTGCACTTTGCCCATTTTACCTGAAACATCACGGTCCTGCTCTGTTTGGGTCTTTTTGGATTGTTACACAAATAATTGTAGACCAAACACTGCAACATCATTTTGTTAAATTAGTACCAATTAAAGGGTTAAGAAAGTTTGTAAATAATTTTAGTTAATATTATAGAGCAGATAATTATCTACAAAATGTTTCAAACTAGAGTCAAATCGACCATTCCGCTCTCAATAAATTGATGTTTGAAGTTTTCAAATTCAAAACGCCATTTATAATTAAGACTAAAGTGACGTAGGGTCCTTACAACTAATGCAGGTGTCAATATTAATCTTCACCCTACCCCCCTCAAGCCTAGGTGAAGATTCACCATGAATCTGCACCTAATAAAGTAGATGCAATGTGAATCTTTGACCAATGAACCAGTGATATATATGTGGTGAATCGCGAACTAATATCTTCATAATATGGATTTAAACGTGTACAACGTCATATATGTCTTGTTGTTGGGTCAGAGGTGAATCTTGAACAACAAAATAATAATTCCGGTGAATCTTTTACTAAAAAATATCACACATTTGTGAACTGGGGTGAGCCCTTGAGGGGGGTGGGGTGATGATTATGATTGACGCCTGCATTGGCGCCTTGTAATTACGTTTTTCCAAAAGTTAAATTCCGACAACGTTCAAACTTGGTATGAAGGTTTAGCCCAATGCATACAAGACCTTTTTTTTTTTTGTGGAGGTCTGTTGTTTTTGGTGGAGGTCAAAGGTCATTTGAGGTCAAACACTGAACACATAGTTTGTTAGTTTTACCTAAAACATCATGGTCCTGCTCTGTTTGGGTCTTTTGGGATTGCTACACAAATGATTGTAGACTAAACGCTGCAACAGCCATTTGTTAAATTAGTATTAATTAAAGGGTTCAAAAAGTTTGTAAATAATCTTAGTTGATATTATACGTCAGAAAATTATCTACAAAATGCTTCAAACTAGAGTCAAATCGGCCATTCCATTCTCAATAAATTGTTGTTTGATGAAGTTTACAATTTCAAAACGCCATTTATTTAAGACTATTGTGACGTAGTGTCCCAGCTTACAACTAAAGTACAGATATAGCCTGGTAAATGGCTTAAAATTACGTTTTCTCAAAAAGTTAAAGTCTGACAACGTTCAAACTTGGTATGAAGGTTGACCCCAATGTATACAAGACCTGTGTTATTTTTTAGATAATTTTCTGCTCTATAATATCAACTAACATTATTTACAAACTTTCTGAACCCTTTAAACTGCAAATTTAACATATTGACCATGAGTCATGTATGTAGATTTATATTAACCGACTGACTGTTTTTCCCCAATATGACAGTCCCCCCACCCACCCCCCATCCTGGCCCATGTCCTTCAATCAATAAGTACTTGGACTGGTTTTAATCTGAATTTTGCATTGTGAACAGCCAAACATAATGTGAATCATTCAATCTGCAATGGTTATGCCAATACAAAGGGTATTTTTATATTATAATACTGCTAAATTTGATGAAATTTGACATAATGTGCAGAACCTCTATTGTTGTTAACCCTTTGACTGCCAATTACTTCAAGCATGTCGGGTGCCTGTGGCCACTTAGAGCGGCGCGTGACAGCGACACAACGTCTTCCGTTCTCCCTCCCGCCAGCGCGTGTTAACACGCTTATGGCAGTCAGGGGGATAAAAAAGGAAACAATAGTCAACATATAGACCAATAATTGAATAAAAGCATGTAAAATATGTATTATATATGTATATATAGCCTGGTACTTCTGTGGCTGTATGTATATGTGTGGTCTTATAAATGATATCAACAATTATTGATAATAATAATAATAATAATAATTAATTATATAATAAACAAGTGAAAATTGTATCAAGTTCAAATCATTTATGCACAAATTATATGCACTTCACTATCTAGTTTCCCTTATAAAAAACATGAGCTCGCTGGAAACTCTCTTTTAGGATTTATTACGAGCACGTAATGTAAGCAACAAATTTGAACATTTACTAGGTTGTATAAAACCGACCTCATAGTTCACAATATGCAAAGAGGCGAGCTCGCATTGTTTCCACATGGAAAATGAGCTCAACATATAAACATTAGCGATGTTGTCATAAATAGACAAACATATTAATTGCATTGTTGGGCTTCTTTGTACAGTATACTAGTAAGAAGTATTAGTAAATTTGTAGCTTATACTTTTTAGTCTAATAATATAAAGCTTAACACGTGATAAATACCATTTTGGCAATATACGAAGCCCATTTCCGTAAATGCACAGTTTTAACACAGAATCAATAAATTTATAGCTAAAGTTTTATAAATATGTGATTGACTTAAAGCATTAAATTGGTGGTCCATGAATTGTTCTAAAAAAAAAATTATAGATCCGTCCCAGAAAGTAATTTTGAAACTTGCCAGATCATTTTTCATTTTAAATAACAGAAAATCATTTGCCTAATTATGGTGGTCGTCAATCGCTACCAAATATCTCATAAAGCAATCACTTCCAGGCCAGAAGATAACATTAACGTTATCAACTTTATATATGTGGCATACCATGATGATTCAGTTATTATGTCGGCCACTGACAATATTATGAGTCTTACAAGAGAAGAATAAGAGGACTATCCAACCCGCTATCGGGCGGAACTCAGATCTTGGGGCGGAGCCTAGGGGGCGCGGCCTAGGGATTGTGAGCCGATAGGGGAGTCTAGAGTGTGAAAATGTTCTCGTTTCAGTGAGGTGTAGATGGAGAGTGGCATTTAGGATGTAAGCTAAGATAAGTATATGTCTATGAAGTGAATGCAAATATATTAAGTCTTTCAATCCAGAAATAGAACAGTGACATAGTTAGAGGGGAATGGTAGGTGCAGCACCCCCTCTCCAATTGTGTGCGCTAAAAGGTAGCAAGAGAGGTACGTGTTGCGGTGCAATGGTTAGTGTTGCGGTTTTGTGACCCCATTTCACGCTGTGTCGCTGAGCAAGACACTCAATTCATTATCTCTACCCAGGTGTTATTTAGGTACCTATCGAGGTGAATCTATGTCACTGGGCGTTGGTTTAGCTTCAGCCATTGACCTACTATGTGGGTTCGAAGAGTTCATCAATGACTTGAGACATGTAAAGCGCTTTGTAACCATAGGAAAAGGCACTATATAAATGACACAACATTTACAATTTACATGGCCATGGATAGAGGGAGGTGGAGAGCGTTGGCCAATGACGCGGCAGTTAGTTAGTGTATTCTTCCTCACCCCTTGATAGGGATTCAGGAGGTAGAGAGAGAGAGAGAGCTGACATTCTACAGTTTTCAAAAATATAATCGCGACAATTTTAGATGTATATTTTTTAATTATGAGCTTTAATTAACGTATCGTTTATTTGTCATTTTTATGACATAATATAGTTGTTTACAGCAACTGCGTAATTAGGAAATGTGTAAATGTAACAATAACTATAGAATGCATCATATAAGATTGAGTAAGCTTACTAAACGTTGTGAAAAATTGAATTGATTAGTAACTTAAAACCATATAACGAAGACTTTGGATATTGGTCCGTCACACACGTAACAATTTCATCGAAAAGTTGGTATAGCTCTGAAAAAAATACACATTTACTAATTGTTTGTATTATAAAGTTGAGTGTATTAAGCAACAAGCAAATATTGCTAAAAGAATGAAATTAATATTAATTAATGAACTAAGTTAATTTATGTAACAGTCACACATGTAACATGTATGACGGTACGTGTGTAACACACTTATTATATAGCCGTACTAAACTCATTCAACAGGCATAATTACTGTTGATATTATATGTCAAATATGTACTGGTTCACTTGTTCATATAAATAGGCTAGAACTTTAATAATTACAATAATTAATTAAGACAACAAGGTATCATTATGTGGTCATTGTTTTAAACTAGGGCATGTTTGCATTTTGTCTGGAAAATTTTGAAGTGTCACAAATTATACGAATACTAAAGTTCATATAATTTCCAAACAATCATCATCGGTCCAGTTTTGATCGCGTTTTGTCCCCGAAGTTCGGAGGTGGCCGGGATTACCTTACTTTACTCTTGCATCAATCGCCCTTACACCATCCCGCCATCCTAACCGGTTTGGAGCATCTTCCTTAGCCCAACCTTCCTCAGCTCCTCATCATGAAAACGATAGGCCTATATTGCCTTATCATTGCTCTAAATTATTAATATACCATTCTAATATAAAATTAAGTAGATTTATTGTGAATTTTGTTATTAAATATTATTAAATAATATAAAACGCTACAGGTGAGTCTACTTCACATTATGAAATGGATATATCTTCTGAGAGGAAATATTCCAGTATTTCTAAAGATGCTAACTAAACTATAGTAGGGGGGAAGAATTGTAACGTCAATCCCAGAACATGAATATTTCATAATAAACCAAATGTGTCCGCCCATCGGACAATCTGAGTTTGACAGAATTACCGTACTATTGTTATGAATTGATAGAGAACCTACTCCCCAATCAGCCATTAAATTTGCAGGAAAAAATATTTAAAATTACGTATAAAATCCTAAGCGCTGCTTAATTTTTAAAAGCATGCATCCTTTAAAAGTAATCACAATAATATTTTATTTCAGTACTTAATAAAAGTGTGAAATAGAGTCAACTGTAGCCATTTATATTATTTAATAATATTTAATAACAAAATTCACAATAAATCTACTTAATTTGATATTAGAATGGTATATTAATAATTTAGAGCAATGATAAGGCAATATAGGCGTAGATGTAATATTGTCATTGGTAACTCTCACCAATATGTAAAATATAGCATTTCATAAACGGACACTTATTACGTGAATAGTTTATGTCATCGACAGAGTTACCCAATTATAGAGAAACGTGTCGCAAACGGACACAATCTTATTTTGTGATGAGTACGTAGGGCCAGAAGGGTGAGTAATTACTACTGTCTTACACTATTTCAATGCCGATCTCGTTGAAGGATGCAACCACAAACTCTCGTACACTGTGAATTTCATTTGTAGCGATCACAAAGTCATCTGGTTTGTCTTGTTGTAGCATCAGCCACATAGCCTGCAAAATAAATAAGACGGAGGAGATCGGTGGTAAATTTACACGTCATCCGTGTCTATCTTGTTGTAACATTATGTATATAGCCTAGGAAAAAAATGGAGACAAGGGTTGGAAATTCTATAATTTTCTGTGATTTATCATAATTTGTGATTTCTTGGACCTCTAAAGTGAAAGTAATTCACCACACACAGCTTTATCATAATTGAACTGTAAATATACGCACAAATTCATATCCACAACGTATATCGGGTATGTTTTGTACCTTGATACTACACAGAGATTAATTTTGAGTTTATATGCAGTATTTTGTGTACAAACAAAATAAAACTCTGGAAAAAATCTCTGAAAAAACTTGAATTCGATTGCCCTAAAAATTCAGTGATTTTCTGCCAAAAAGTAACAAATTCCGCAATTCCGTAGCAAATTATGTGATCGCGAAAATTCAGCGGTCCTAATAGCCTGCCAGATAAATAGGTGAAGATTATTAGTAAATTGAATGGTCATCTGACTGTCACTTGCATACATTATAATATTCACCCAGAGAAACTATATTGAGTAATTGCTAATCAACTGTGACATTGATACAAAAATGTACAGGTTTCTGTTATGGGACATTCACTTTTCTGAAGTTAGGCAGTAAGTGGTGGCGCTATACAGTTAAGACAGGTAGCGTGGTGGGAGAAAGGGCAGAGCGGTAGCACTATACAGGGTATTAATGACCGGGAGGGTGGTAGGTAAGGCAGTAAGTGGTGGCGCTATACAGTTAGTAAGATAGGTAGAGCGGTGGGTAAGGCAGTAAGCTGTGGCGCTATACAGTTATTAAGATAGGTAGGGTGGTGGGGGAAAGGCACCTAGCTGTGACACTATACAGGATATTAATGACAGGTAGGGTGGTGGGTAAGGCATCGAAAGCGGTGGCGCTATACAGTTATTAAGACAGGTAGGGTGGTGGGTGAGGTAGTAAGTGGTGGCGCTATACAGATATTAAGACAGGTAGGGTGGTGGGTAAGGCAGTAAGCGGTGGCGCTATACAGATATTAAGACAGGCAGGGTGGTGGGTAAGGTAGTAAGTGGTGGCGCTATACAGATATTAAGACAGGCAGGATGGTGGGTGAGGCAGTAAGTGGTGGCGCTATACAGATATTAAGACAGGTAGAGCGGTGGGTAAGATAGTAAGTGGTGGCGCTATACAGATATTATAAGTAAGTGGTGGCGCTATACAGTTATCAAGACAGGTAGGGCGGAGGGTAAGGCACCGATGTAGATTAATTAATGAATAGATTTCCTGGCTCTTTTCAACGCATAGGTTATATGAGCCACCCAAAGCCTTTGATATACCAGTTAGAGCCACTGGAATATAACAGTGAATGCTAATCAATTCTTTCAGACTAATTTGTACCTTGTATAGCCTACAGAAGTTAAAGATACACAACTATTATATAATGTATTCTTCATATGTTGTTGATGATATTATTGTTGCTATGACTTATATATTATTTAGATTGTCGTTTGTAGAAGGTATAAATATTTAAAAAACAAACTATTATTGACATTGTCATCATCCTGGAAACAAACGGACAACTTAGCAATTCCTAATGAATGAATAAGTTTCCTGGCCCTTCTCAACGCAGCGGTTATATGAGTCACCCAAAGCCTTCGATATACCAGTTGGAGCCACTGGAAAAAATACCATCACTACGGATTCAAACTCCTGACCTTGCTATCACAAGTCCAACGCTCTATTATCAACTAAGCTAACCGGTCAGACTCCTAGTCCAGCATTAGGATTTGACATATTTAGGAAGCAATATCACACCAACGTTATACATAACTCCAATTAGAAAATCATTGAATACATTCAGAACATTATACGTTCTAGATACAATGTGAATAATGCTTCTAATTAAACAATAATGCTGTGAATTTTGAACGCATAACAATTATAAGTTCAGGTTGAGGGTATACCAAATAAGCTAATAACTTATGTATGGGGCTACGCCGCTTCTGAAAAGCTCTTGCATTAGTAAGGCACCATCGTCTAAACCCAACAAGGGGAACGCCAAGACATTAAACATCATGGTCCCCTGAAATACAGTAGTGCCAATTACGCATAAATAGGTCTCCAACACGATGGTAGTTATATGTACATATATGTGACCATCCACCACAAAATCAGAGTAAATTCGATTTTGGAGAAAGTGGGTTCCTTGTATTATTGGATTCTTCATTTAAAGATATTTCAAATGATATAATTTGTGCAGGTTTTGGATTAATGAAACAGTGGCATCTCAATCAAAAGAATTGATGGTGGAATATTTTATAAATGAGATATTGGTGTTTTGAATGTTAATAATAACTGCAAAAAACAATAGTACTATTAATGAATCACTGACAATAGGAGTAGTTTCCAAGCAATAATGTTGTGGGTAACAATTGCTAAATTGATATCGTAACATGATGCAATGTTTTCAATGGTATATATGTTAAGTAGTACAAACAATACTTTTTTGTTGGTTTCCCAATTATCTCCAAATGGAACAGGTGGGACTTTACTCCACTATTTTAGTGGATGGTCACATGACTCTATTAACACTTATCATGCACTGATTAACAGCTAAATGGTATATATAACAGACTATGAAATAATCAGAATATTATAAACCATACTGCGGTATACTGCGATATGTTCACTGAACTATCTACTCACGCCACTTTTTCAAAATGCTAAACAGGACTTTTGAAATAAGGGCAACAGCGTGCACTATCCAAAATTGGGCGCCACCAACCATATCAGGATTAAATCAATGGTATCTCAATATATTCCAGTACATCACCATATCAATGAATGAATAGGTTTCATAGCCCTTTTCAACGCAGTGGTTATATGAGCCACCCAAAGCCTTTGATATACCAGTTAGAGCCACTGGAATATAATC
>JAODAI010079774.1:0-11788 GCA_027575025.1 Scotoplanes globosa | reverse complement strand
TTTTTAGGATGAGTATTGGGAGTATTGGGAGCATTGGGAGTGGTAATGCATTTTTTACCAAGATACTATTTTTAGGATGAGTATTGGGAGTATTGGGAGCATTGGGAGTGGTAATGCATTTTTTACCAAGATACTATTTTTAGGACAAGTATTTGGGAGTGAGTAATACAGGCAGGTACATCGTCCTTCCTCTCATGCTCGAACCGGTTCATGAATTTCAAGAAGATCAATCATATTATGTTTAAATTATAATTTGTGTTCGTGAAACTACAGTAATATATATTTACCATGTAACAGATTCCCAGACAATCAATCCCAGCGATAACGGGAGTTTGTGGCCAAATTAATTTATGCTTTCCGAACTCATGTACATCAATTGTAATCCCCTCCCCGCAAGCCATAACCGCCTCTGTGTGAACTAGAGTTAATTCACTAGTCGATTCAGGGATCACGCTTTGCATTTATCGGCAGGCTAATTGCTTAGACTGTTGTATTTAGCTTGTAGAAAATATTGGCACTGACTTGTTTTTAGCTTGTTACTAAAAATGAGATTCGACCACAGTAATTTCACTGTAACAGGGATATTATTTTGTAACATGTGTGTTTCTACCCCCGCTACAGTACACTCATCAAAAGTGCTGGCAGGGCATTCCATGGTACTTCTAAGGCGGAGGAGGAGCCGTGGGAAGGCTGGGATAACATACTACATCTGCTTTTTGGGTGTATAGGACAATTTCCTACAGAATACACAGACTAATTTATTCATCATTAGTTACCGTGCTTTAGGATTCCTCTTATGCTTAACCATTGAGTTACTACAGTACTGTTCAATCAAGGTTGACAATATCATGTGACCCCAATGCAACAAAACACAGAACATGTCCTTAATGTGGGCAGATTTATACACATTAATGTTAAACAGCGCCGTTTTTTTCTTATTTTTTACAAAACAATGATTTAACCCAGTTTCCGCCATTTTTCCCCCAAAAAACGGATTCACGATAAACGCAAAGGTAAGAGAACAGGTTGAAAATGATTAAATATGAAAAATAATATCTTGACCAAAATTAAATAAATTTTAATAAATATGCATTTATCTCAAAATAAAAAAATATAACATAATAGCCGTTGTGCCGTGTCACATATTTAAAACTAAAATTATCCAAAATGTTATGGATAATTTTATGTGATAAATTAAACCACAATAATGAGTCAGACTCCTTTTAAAATGTAGCAATACACGATACACGATTGAACACTCATATATTTCATTTGAAACTCTATAAAGTGTTGCAGGTGCAACGCAAAACGTTATATAATTTAGAACGCACACTATTTTCAGACCTTGGTTGAAGAGCTAGAAATTAAGATTTCCAGGCAGGACGTAGACTACCGGACTACCAATTCCAACAATTTTGGTAGTCCTGCACCATTTCCAGTAGCCTTTGGTATTTTTCTTTAAAATTAAAATATTTTTGTAGCCAGATCTAGTTAGTGCAATGTAATATCTTTTAGCTAAGGGCTAATCGTGAACCCTTATGGTTGTCCTAATCATTATTGGATGCATATGTACAACTGTAACCGCTAACGGTTATCTTAAAATTAAAGAGTATTAAGGCAACTTTCGGTTTTAAACCAGATCTATATGTTAATTAGTCTACGGTGATTTTCAAAAGCACCTAGGTAAGGGCAGAGGAGAACAATCGTCTATTTAATTTTGACGTCAATGATATAAATATCACACGTCGTGCCCATTCAACTGGAGAAAATTTAAAACTTCCTGCTTGGTGCAATAGATGCGTGGGAGGATACGGACAGACGTCGACACTCAATGGCCTACAAGACAACTACAAGACAATAATAGGCCGGGGAGTATAATACTTGTATTATAATTAAGATGCCCTAGTGACGAGAAACAGAGACCAGTATCAATAGCTCCCCCAAAGGTCACACCAGCATGAATGTCACCGGAGACCCATATATATTGGTTAAGAGGCGGTTACTTATTTCCCTCATTTTCGTCTTCATAACAGCACACCTCCACATCGTACCTGTAAATGGGTCTGTTTCAAAACCTATCCAAACATGTCGGACGGAATTTGATAGGGAAAAGGTCTGTCATTTTTGATCAACTATGAATGGTCGACTAATACTACATATGGGTATATCTACTATACCAGTCTATAATATTATTACATTGAACCTAGAAATTTCTACCCTCACAGACCGTACGGTCAGAAAAACTGACCATGTCGGACGGAATCGATAGAAACGTGTTCCTTGACATTTACCTACTGACATGGAGATTCTATCGAAAGTAGACTTACTACTCATTATATTCAATACTCAAATAAAAGTTCTATAGATAACAATGATAATTCAACTAATTTTATTATTCAATTCGCAACACGTTTAACACAGCGCCCTCTTTAATACCACCATGTCGGACGGAAATCAAACATGTCGGACGGAAAGCAATGTTGACTTTTCCGGTGACATTGTAATTTGTTAAATTTTTTCATAGTTATGGATTGTCTATGTGTTTGTACTTTAGTTTTGTGAGTAAATTTTTGTATTTTTTTAAAATTTAACCATTATGAGCAGAAATGGTGACAAATTCCGTCCGACATGATACTTTCCGTCCGACATTGTTATTCCAGGTCAAATTAACTTTTATAAAGTAACAAAATATAGCAAGAATTACTTATGTATTATTGATCAATCATTAATGCAGTCACTTATAGTTGAATAAACACATCAACCCAACAATAAAATGTAACAATTTATTATATAAATAATCAATTATAGAACAAATCAATTGAAGAAACAATTACTGAACTATATAGGTCTTAATTTGAAAATATTTTTCAATATTAAATGTAAATATTTTAGTTTTATACCTCTTACAAGATAATAATTGGATAATAATTGTGTTATACACTGAATAAAGAAGCACATAATTCAACCACAGTAATATTAATCAATTTAAAAGTGACGAATATTCAACAAATATTATTCTTAAAAAAAAAGCTTTTATTGGAAGCTTGAAATTTTGGGCAAACCAAACGCAATAGGTTTCAGTGTGGGTACCCACAAAGCCAGTTAGTTCCTTCTTTCTCTGTATAGCGCCTAGGGCAACCACTTGCTGATTGAATTGGCGCTTTATAAGTATCATTATTATTATTATTATTATTATTAATGGCAAGATCGTCAACCTCCATAGGAACCCCATCCTCAGCCTCCCCATCCTGGGAGAACTCATGTATCCTCCAGTTCCATGATCAACCGGCTCGTATTCAGAATACTCGCCAGGATCGAAAGAACTGACTGGAACCTGCTCAGAAGGGCCTTCCACGGCCTTCTTCGGCATCAAAACTAGTCTGAGCGAACCATTCCACACTACGATTCAGCCTATTAAGTAACTTCTTATAAAGCCGATCGTTCCATGTATCGGAAGCCATTTCTAGCCCATCATCCATCACCGGGTTTCACCGGGACGGACCGGCCGCAGTGTCTCTAACCAGGATCGACTTTGCCTGAGGTGAAGAACTTTTGCCTGACCCAAAAGCACCCCCACACAGCATAAACGTATTCGCAGCCACGAATAACTTAGACATACGAAACTGACCGGGCTCAACTAGTTCCTCCGAACTTTGCTCCAATACCACACTATAGGAGAGTGAACCGGGTATTAAGTCGGAACTACAGTGAAGGTGTTGCGGCTATAGTTGTGTGAGGTTCTTCAGGAATCGAACGTCCTGTTACAGCTGCCAAATCCCCGTCAGTGCTACCAGCATTGGTACATACAGCTACCAGAGAATGTGCGGTCATCACCTGAGCTCAGCCAAACCTGAACCGCTAACAACTGTTCATCTCAGGGGCTGCTTGACCCGCTTCCGAAAGAACGGGCAAAGAACGGTAAAAAGGAAAACCCGCTGTCCTTCGCTTCTCCCGGGCGGGCACCCGGCAACGGGCTAGCCATAAACCCGCTGGTGACGGCGGTAGAACCACCGCCTTGAAGCCGACATCCCGGAGGCCCTTCACTGCACACCTCACACACGGTTGTGGCCCCAGTCCGTTCCTCCATCCTTATTAGAGCCTTTGATTGGACTGGACCCTGAGATCCCTGCCCCACCAACAGATCCTCATGAGAGACGTCTCCCCGGTGCGTGAGCGCCGGCCTCCGAAAAAGCCGACACGGTCTCAACCGAAGTCGAGACTGCAAACTTCATCTAGGCTAATCGTAGGCGGATACGTGAGCGCCGGCCTCCGAAGAAGCCGGCACAGTCTCAACCAAAGTCGAGACCGCAATCCTCGTACCCTCTTGTGAAGTACTCCCAGATCTACTCTCACCGGCTCTTGACTCAGCACGAAGGCGAGAAGAGACTATACTTAAAGGTCTTGCGACCCGCTCTACCGGCCACAATAGCACGGCTACACCGGCCTCAAGGGTACGGCTGTCCTTCGCTTCTCCCGGGCGGGCACCCAGGAGCTGGGATTTCGAAGGCCCTGCTTTATATCCAGACCCCCTAGAATCACTCAGTCCCTTCCCAGACTTCCACACACTAGCCTTGGCGGCCTTCTTGGCCTCCCGGGCTTTACGACAAGCGTCTAAAAGCCTCCTAGTTCCTGTGTGAACTCAATACATTTGGAGGGGAACACGGCTTGCACATAGAACACGGCCTGCAGGCGGGACATATTTAATATGATTTCTACCTACAGTAGGCCTAAATAGGTAATTGGTTCATTTTGCCATGACATCAGCAACTATTAACCAATCCTGTAACTTGAATATTTTCCTATGAAGAATATGATATTACACATACCAACACAATGTATAATGTAGCCACTCTGTTATTAAAGTAAACATACACATGTACTGCTTTGATATTTGATTTCAGTTCACATAGCAAGTGTAGTATATAACATTTGCACAGATAGTTCCTTCTCCAAGATATATTCCACTCATAGACTGTAGGATGTTATTCAAATTTTCAATATATGTTTGATATCAAATAATTCAAAATGTAATTTCCACAATGACTGGTTTTTAAGTGTTCATGTGTGTGATATTTCACCACTGAATACATTTCCGTCCGACATGTTAACTTTCATGTCGGACGGAAAATAAAGTAGCCATTGATGTAAACAGGTAATTAATATCAAATATCTTTGAAACTCCATATCCTAATTTAATGGTCTTATCTTCCATACTTGGCGGGGAAAAGAAATAAAAAACTATTTCTTTGTCATGCAAAAGAAGCTTTTAAAAAATTCTTACCATGTCGGACGGAAATTTTTGTGTTTTTCCTATGTCGGAAAAATGTAGAATTTTTATATAGTTCTTTCTTCAACCTATATTCCAGTCATAGACTATGATATTATTCAAATTATGTTAATATATGTGTGTTATAAAATAAATAAAACAGTATTTTCCACAATGACTGGATTTTTAAGTATTCATGTGTAAAATATTTCACCCCTGAATACATTTCCGTCCGACATGTTAACTTTCATGTCGGACGGAAAATAAAGTAGCCATTCATTCAAACAGGTAATTACTATCAAATATCTTTGAAACTCCATATCCTAATTTAATGGTCTTATCTTCGATACCTGGTGGGAAAAAAAATATATTAAAAATATTTGTTTGTCATGCAAAAAAACTTTAAGAAATTTCTTACCATGTCGGACGGAAATTTTGGTGTTTTTTTCCTGCTACGTCAGAAAAATCTAGAATTTTGAGAAATACCTTAATTTTGGTCCATGCATGTGTTTAATATGTGTCTCTACTAACACTGAAGTTATATTTAAAAAATTATATTCAATGCAAATATTATAATGGGTACTTGAATATATGCCCTGAAATTCCGTCCGACATGCTAAAAAATATCATACCGTGATAAAATGGGTCAACCAGTATGTAAAACGGTAAAAATATTATTTTTTTCAGTTATAGCTGGTTACAATAGATATTTTAAGACATAATAAGAGTTACTTCCAGAATCCTCAACAACTTTTCAGATTTTGGTGTTTGGTGACCAGTTTTGAAACAGACCCAATTCATATACAGATTTATCATATTTTAAATGGAATTGTACGCAACTTAAACTCTGCAACACAGTATGTTTTTGTACCTTGATACTACACACTGTATGCAACACACGTTGTTAATTTTGATTTCATGTAGTACAAATATTGAGTATACTAAAAAATATCCCCAAAAATCTAAAAAATAAGTAAATTTTTGCCATTTTTATGGGGGTTGATCAACATTCCCCCCCCCAAAAAAATCATTTTAGTGCCAGGCGGAGCCTCCAGGGTGGTGGCGAGTGGGGGTGCCGGGTGCTTCCGCCCGGTGGAGCTACAACACTGCTGGTGACAATGTGTGCACGTAATTTGCGGAATTAGTTTAATTTTGATTTTAAGGGGGAAAAAATTATAAGAAAATCTAAAAATTCTTGTGGAATTCGCAAACGTAGAAAACAGAATTTGCTTTCTTTAATCGAGGATAATTGTTTAACCCAATAGGTGACATACCGAAAACTCCCAATCTTTGAATTACTGGATAGTAAAAACTTGCAGTACTATTAACGTTGTAACATTTTGTGACTCCTATTTAAAAATGGGATGACTGAAGTAAAGTTTGTGAAATATATACTCTTTTGAAATAACAGTCACCCGAGTCATATGACTTGGACTCTAGTAACTAAAACTGTGTGAAAATTAACTGACTTGACTGGAACCTCAAAATCAATAATGGGTTCAAGCCAGGGGATAAATTAGTGGTGTTCGCATCGCAATTTGCAACCAAAGATGGCGCTGTTGCGAATCAAATTTGATTGTGACGTTATTTTTTCCTTTTTTTGACTGCACGCAAATGATGCAATCTCCATGATTTATTGTGGGGTTCAGTCAAATTACCGGAGAATATAAATGTGATCCATTTAAAACCTTAACATTTATAAATGCATGCATGGTTTTACTACAAATTAAGAAATTATCTTTAAGTGGCCGAAAACCCACACACTCGCCCTATGCCATGGTGTGACTGTCAATGCTGTAGCCTACTTTCAGTTAAACTTAAAAGTGTCTTTCATCATCATCAGTCCAGAGAGGTAAGCTGGCTCAGCTGTAGAGTGCTCGACTTGCAACAAGAAGGCCCGGGTTCGAATCCTACCAGGTTCGTTTTGAGGTTCTTCGCAAAAATTGTGGATTATGTTTGTTACTTCAATAAGCCTTTTAGAGATTTTCATGAATGCGCATACTCACAGGGACGTCACCAGAGAGGTCAGCGAAGCAAAAGACTAATACAAAGGATCCGTGCCCATGGTTATGCCGTGTTAACTTTTTGTTGTTCGACATATCGATTTGATTAAATACTGTGATACTATAATAATAATAACAATAACATAAAGAATGCATTATAATATAATAGTTCCTTTACAGTTATATTTTCAGGTATTTCAAATGTAAAAATATGTCTAACAAATATCAATAATGTTTATCTTCATTGAACTTTGGTGACCTCCCAGACCGTGAAAAGGCTTATTCCTTCTCCCCCAGCTGCCTAAGTGAGAACAGCCCATCACTTGTTCATCTTCCCTTACGAAAGCACTGATGTTCATCCTCGTTC
Organism: Scotoplanes globosa; assembly: GCA_027575025.1. Lineage (NCBI taxonomy): Eukaryota > Metazoa > Echinodermata > Holothuroidea > Elasipodida > Elpidiidae > Scotoplanes > Scotoplanes globosa. The sequence goes on along the minus strand of JAODAI010079774.1, from coordinate 4,152 downwards.
TCCGTCTCAACTCTAGCCCTAATTCTTCTATCCAAATCCATTGCAAAAGCTTAAAAACAGTGTGATATCCCGGTACTTTCCTGGGTCATGAACATCGCCCTTTTGCTTCCAAATAGGCACAATCGTGCCCGTCGGCCAGTCCCTATAGGGGTACTCCCCTCCCTCAAATACACATTGAGCAGTATTCTTAGCCACTTCATACCCTGTAATAACAAACATTTCCACCCTGGTTTCGTCCAAACCCGCAGCCATATCCCTCTTCATCCGTCTCCGAGCCCAATCCAATTCAAAGTCCAAAACCTCGATGACCTCAATCTTACCCCTCCCTGCGCTGGGTAAATTCAGATCAATACCTCCTTTCTGATCATTAAGCTCCATGAAATTGTTCTCCCATACGGTAATTACCTCATCATTATGAGTGGCCAACCTCCCATCCAGATCCTTAACCACTCTGTCTCCCTTAACATCTACCTTCCCGTCCCGTATCATCTTAAAGATAAGAACCCCCATCATAATCCATCTGCTTATGAATGCTATCTTCCAAATCACATCTTGACTTTTCTGCGGCCCTCCTAGCTGTCCTCTTTTTCTGCCTATAAGATGGCGTACGGCTGTCTCCGGTTGTATCCCATTATCTCTGGCCTCTTCTAATTTCTTCCAAATCTCCCTCTTCTCTACGTCCTTCGTACACCACATCTGGCTTTTCTTTCACGAACCCCTTCTTGCCCGAGGTCCTTCCACAAATTGTCTCTGCCCCACCCACAGAAGCAAGCTTAGAGAGTCCCCACTCTTCCTTTACCCCACATACATGCTCATGTAGCTCTGCAAAGCAACGCGCCACTCTATCATTATACACTTCAGCCACCTGCCCCATTAAAATATACAGTACCATTTTATAATTCATGTGACATCTACAAGAAGTGTTCAATGTGGACGGGTATTTTGTCAAAATGAAAGACATGGAAGACAAACAGCATAGAAGGAAACTTTCATATACGCCGAACGGCTGTGATTCACCGTTAAGTATGGTAAGGGAACATTATCCCCCTCCCCCCTCCTCCATTGAAGATGATAAATACCAGTAAATGGCAAAGTTGACGATTTTCAAATCTTCTTGTTTCCCACAATGACCGGGTGCGGCTGATATGGAGGATTATAACGTTCAGTTAAAAATGATTGTGCATTAATTTCATCTGCTGGTACATGCATACTCATGAGTATTGCAAAGTTGACGGCATGGGCTTCAGTGTTACAATGCGTGGATCATGTCGGTAGCCTACAAAGAGTGTGTTTAATAATGTCAGTTATTATAACTACTGTAGAGAAACTGTTCGATATTTGAATTATCCATATTATTCAGTTGGCTCTCGTCGTTGAGCAACTAAATTCAATTGATAACACGTTTTAATATATTTATGAGTGATAATTTGCCATATAAAATACGATGAATACTATACAGCTATATAATAATTCATAATATAAAAACACATGTCGTTTACATTCCTTTCTTTATGGAATTCAAAGATATTTTCCCGTGTAATATCGAACTGATATCAGTTGCGGTATGGTACTGACAATTTGTGTATGAAGTAACCATATTTATAAATATTTTACTATACTATTACGAGCTAAGCTATACTGTATCAGAGAATGTCATGGATGTCGATGGCTCCCGGTTAGTTGTGGCAAAACCCAATCAAGTGATCGCCGAAAGGGCGTTGCTCTGAAGTGAATCATTTTCAATCATTAAATTAAATACTAAGTTAGATACAATTTCCTGGCATTTGACCATCAACAGTAGATAAATTACAATATAAGTGCATTTAGCACTGATCTATAACAAAAACTAGATAGAGTATATCACAGTATAACTGATACATGCATGCAGTTATTTGACAACATTTTAAAATGCAAGTATGCTGTGCAATCGATTGTGCAATCGTCCCTCTCGGGCACAATAATTTCCAAAACATTTTATGTTGTGGACATTGCTGAAAATGGGTGTGTCGAAAACGTCTTCTGTTACGTCTTTCTACATTTCGATGTCGGATTATGGAAGACCGATGTCGATTTTATAAAAAGGCTGCTAATTTCGGATCTTTCTGACCCTAACCCGTTTTCTAATTAGTTCACCTTTTGTCAACATTATGCATATTCCGCCCATTTCTATAAAAAATCGCGTCTAGTACGAGTCCCATGTCTGCTTAATTTCCAGACAGTTTCTCATATCGGTTGAGACGTCTAGTATTTATATGACGTCAATGGTGATACGATCATAAAGGTGAAAATACTACACACATAATTGTAAGGACATCGATCATGTAACCATTGCTGGTGTAATAATATTCATATTTACGTCATTCCTGTCAGAAATGTTGATATGATATTTGATCCAGGTATAACAACGGTTGCCCAGGTTTCATATACAATAAGATATGCGACCTATAATTTCACTAACATTAGTAAGTCACGATGAACTCTAAATACCAAAGCAACATAAGCATGCTTCTCATACTCTTGTCACTTCAGGACTAGATTATCGTAACAGTCTTCTGATCGACATCCACTAATCACTTGAAAATAAACTGAAAAATGTTGAACGCACAGCTGTCAGAGTCATGACTAAGAGGCGAAAATTTGACTCCATTCATCTGGGTTAATCAATCTACACTGTCTACCTATCCATCAATGTATTGACTTTAAAGTTCTACTATTGTTTTTAAACCGGATCCACATTGCATCTCTAACATGATTCAGCTACAACCAGTCAACCATCGCTTTAGTTCTGGCTCATCACCATTGTTGTTATATATGCCACGGACGCATATGGTGATAGTTGCTGACAGATCCTTGTCCTGGTATGTGCCTGCATCATAAGCAGTGAAAGCAACTTCCAGTCAACATTCGAGAAGCCACCAGTGTCGTTGTGTTTAAGAAACTATTAAAATCCACTTATTTCAACAAGCATACTATGATAAACCGTTGCAATCATACTTCTTATAGGACTGTATGAAGCGCCTTAAAGCCAACTTTATTTGATGTTGGCGCTACATAATTTCCAAAGCTTGATTAAAAAGCGGACTTGGCTGTAATACCTGTAATATGGTGCTATTCTGAAGTTTTTTATTCATCATTACTTTTTTCGATTTTGATGATCTTCTACATGGGTGGCGCCCGTGACACATAATCTTATTTTCCAGGCTACACCAGGGCAAATATGTAAATTAGGCAAGCCAATCCTCAATTTTTGATAAAGGTTAATTGATTAGAAAGCAGCGTTAGAATTAGGTGTTAAATAAATTTTGATGTTCTTTGTCGGTCTTTCATAATCTGACTTTAAAATGTTTAAAATAATAACAAAAAGTGGATTTGGACTAGTTGTGGGCATTACCGATTTTCATCGATGTGATTGGTCAGTGATACAATTTTCCCTGGTGCAGCATGGGAAACAAAAATTACGCGCCATGGACACATCCATGCTCCAATTACACTTTGGCATTGATTGATTGAATGTTGGCTTTACTTGTAACCACTTTGGTTTACTTGATTTATTTCAACATTTCAGAACAGGGTAACTTTATTATTCATTACCTAATCTTTCCTAAGGCCAAGGACCGTGTGATGCAAATAACGCACAAAGGGGTAGGGCAGATAACCGAAGTGCTCGGAGTACAACCTCGGCGGGAATGGTCATCCCATTTGGATGTCCGACCAGGGATCGAACTCATGCCGCAGTGGTGCACTAGCAGTGGTGCACTAGCATACTGTGCCATGTGATATCCGTTTCCATTTTAGATCCACTGGATTGTCGTTCATGTTTTAATCTCGTTTGTTGAAGAAACAAGTAAGCATAGTTACCAGTGTGATACCGGACCAACTCCGCGGACTTGAGATGTGTTGTCCAAAAAGTAGATAAAGGCCCATCGGTTAAACTGTTTACATCTGCAACTTGATTATATACAGTCCATGATGATTTATTTCGTATTTGCCTGATATTGACTCTTTTTCCAACATGAATGTTATATAAGCCATGCAAATGTACAAATTATATATATATATATATATATATATAGAGAGAATAAACGAAATACAAGCGAATATAAATCTAGCCATGATAAAGCAATAATTTCGAACCTGTCACAGGCTCATCGT
>JAODAI010079663.1:0-11791 GCA_027575025.1 Scotoplanes globosa | reverse complement strand
TACAACTGCCAATAACAATGGTAATATTAATGAATCACTAGTCATTTAGAGTGGCTTACATGCAATGATGTTTTGGTAAACCATTGCTACAATGTTAATGGTAACATGATTAATTTTCACAGATGAATACTTTTATCTCCGAACTAACATGCGCGACTTTACTCCGCTTTTGTGGTGGACGGTCACATATCATAAAAATAATCAATCCATGCTGCCTTTGAATCAATCCATGCTGCCATTAAGGTAAGTTGACTTTCATATAAACGTTATATATGCAAGTCGAGCAATTGAATGGTTAACCTACCTGTGTACTGACGGAGAGACTTGCAGGGAGATCGGATGAGCTCAGAAGAATCTTCTCCAAGAAGGTGAGAAATTCATCGACATGTAAGGTGCTGTTGTTGAATGCCGGTAGATGTTGTGCAGCACTATTATCCCCATATACGTCCAGTGATGATAGAGAGGACAGTCGAATGTTGAGAGAAGTCTTCCCCAGTCTCTTTAGCTGCTCGACACGGTCTGTAAAGAATCCGTCCAATATACCACTACCAACATCTTCCGCGCTTCCCCATATGCAACTTTCCGGTGTAAGGGTGAGAAGTAAATCAATGTTTGATGAATCGATCACATTCATAAAGTTATCCAGGCTCATCATAATTGGAAAAGCGGCATCGCCTATCGTATTTGCCACGTTGTCAGTGAAAGTCAGGCGTTTTGCACACATGCCTGTCAAATATATCAGGCCAAACGTCTTTGGAGTTTGTTGAACATCTCTAATGTCTTCTATTACCTCCGCTACATTGTTTGCATTTGACATATTGATAGAATACGGGTATACGTTGCAGTGGCGTATCTTTAAGAACTTCATCGTCCTTGATGTAACAGGAATGGAAGATGGATTATCGGCAATCATGACGATGTGTCGTGCTCCCTTAGTGCACAACCACCTGGCAATTGCTTGTCCTAGTGCACTGTTGGAGCCACATACAATATAGGTCACCGTCTTCTCGAATGCTATTTCTTTTCCCACCGCCTGAGCCAAAGAGAATGATGGTTTTGACTGTACCTCGAATGTGATATCTCCAGAAGTATCATTTGCCATACTGGCTAGTGCTTGTGAGTAATTTTCAATTGGGACACCTATCGAACTAATTGCACTGATTATACCTTCGTCGCACAAGGATGCTATTTTTGTTAGAATGGCTTGTAGTACATTGGGCTGCAACTCGGCCATAGCATTGATATCACAATTAAAGTAAGATTTGTTTCCCGTCAGTTTTTTCAAAGCCACCATGCTGGTGTGTGACCTGTTTCCGATCACAACATCACATACGCGACCTCCTGGATTGACGTAGTTTATGTTGTCGTCAGTGCCAATGGAGCTACAATGTAGTAATACATCAACATTTAAGTCATTAAGTAAATCTGCCACTTCATTTTCGCTGATAAGAGAAACTTCACCGACTATACCAGACGTTTCTAAATATCTTCTTACATTATTGTTCTCTTCTTCATCTCGGAAACAAAATATCACATTAGCTCCTACCATTTTAGCAATTTGGACAGCTGCTATTTTGATATCGTATCGCAAATTCCTGATAAGTACGGTTTCTTGTTGTTTAAGTTGTGCTCTGTCGATAAGACTATGATAAGTCATTGCAAATGGCAAGAAACTATTAACACACTCAGACCAATTGAAGCGTTGTGGTTTCTTGACAATGTGATTTAGAGACGTTGAAATATGCGAGGACACGTTGTGTTTAGTAATAGCAAATACGTGATCATCGATATGTACACCATGTACATTATCACCGACTTGGCAGACAATTCCGCAACATGATCTACCCGTATCCATGGTATCTGAATAAGTGCTTTCTTGATGCTCATGTAGGTCAGATCTACTAATACTTATAGACTTTATCTGTATCAGTACTTCGTCGCTATCGATGGCTGGTTGGTGATCGTTAAAGGAAAGGTTCAGTTTCGCGTTATATTGGAGGTTGGCTTCATGGGGTACATTTAACTCCCAGTATGGTGTTTTTTGAACCGGTACTTCGGGTAACTCCAATCTAAGAAGCCTCGGCTCATACCAATTTCCAGTCTTCAGAATCATCTCACGGTGCACAACTTGTTGCCTTAGCAGGAGATCACTTACATATTTGGAAGGTTTGGATCTGTTGAGACCATCTGCCATCAATTCAATCGAAAATAGTGGACACGGCACGACGTTTGACATTGACCTCACAATATTGGCAATTGCTTGGACATTTGATGTATTGGAAGAACCATTAGCAGTCAAAACTATCACCCAAGCCCGTGAAATATATTCACCTTCAATCTTTACTTGGTCCAAAAACTTCAGAAGGTTGTAAAAGTGATTGTCACACTCATTCCAAATAAAAATACAGTCTATGTTTCTTAGTAACTTTTTAGAACTATTGAGTATGGAATGTCTCGTCTCCAACGCTTTATACGATAATTTCTTAATGTCGCCATGGATGTGTAGATCCTCTTCAATTGAAGCGACCAAACTGGAGTCTTGCTTCTCACTGATAATGATCCATTCAGTACATATTGGCTCTTTCAACGGCTTAGGTGGGCATGCTTCAAAGCCGCCAGTCTTCTTGCCAACGATTATGCTATGGAATAATCGTTTTGGTGACGAAACGGCTACAACGTCAGTAAATCCACTTTTCTTCACAATGTCTACCCACGCGGCCTGATCCATCCAGCAACATTCAGTTCTGAAATCTTCAAATATCCAACAGAGACGAAGGGCACCGAACAGCAATTCAGCGATATACTTGGATTCCGTTGCTTCGTATAGGATGAACCATCCATCATCAACAATAAGATTTCTCATGTGCGCTACCGATTCAAAGGCATGCACAGTTGAATGTAAAGTATCGAGGCAAATCAAAATATCAACGGTAGATGGTATGAAACCTTGACTTTCGATGTCTTGCTCAACATCTAACTGTTGATATTTCACAAATGGAAAGTCTTCCAATGTTTCTCTCGCGTGTGGGAAGAATGCAACGCTCAAATCTGTGAATATGTATTCGACCCGACCCTCTTCGCACAGCGGTGCAATTTCTTCCAAAATATGCTTAGTGAGTCCTCCCATTCTTGCTCCAATTTCTAACAATCTAACGACCTTCTTGTGCTTAAGTGCCACTTCAAGTGCTTTTCTTATCAACGGTGCTGAGGACTTATAGTACAACCGTGTTGTTATGGAGTTCATAAAATATGTTGCCATACAATCAGGTTGGAATATTTTTCTCATTGCTGACGGTGGATCTCGCAATGTAGTCGGAAGATGGTCTCCCAAGCTCTTAACCATTTTTACTTCTTGGTGTAATTCCGGAACCAATTGCAGCAGTTCATCCATATTTTGCTGTATATCGTCGTACGCAATCTTAGCAATGTCAGTATGATTAATCAAGGTGATGAGTCTTCTCAGATAGAGGGGGTGGCTTTCTACTCGTTCACTTGGTGGTACTGTATCGAGTCCATGACGAATGTAGGCTTGGCAAATTGATCGTAGCCTATCAAAATTATCTTCGGCTCTCGTTATAGCTTCCATGTCTACTGGATATAACTTTCGTAAGTTGTCTGGGTTAAATAAATCTGTTACAAATGACGTAGGTGGTAAGGTGACATTCGTCGGTTGGTATATTGTCTGGTACAAACAGGTTTTTATTTCAGTTGTGGTATCCTTCACATTACAATTTTTGAATACGCAATCCAACATTTCTAGAACGACACAACCAGCACGATTGATAACGGAAACATTTCCCGTTAGAGTCATATTGTCACAATCTGAAATCCGGGCCAGTAGAGTGACGATTCCATCGGTAGGAACAATCGGTGAATACATCTTTACAGACCGAATTCGTGAAATTTTGAATAATGCCGATGCTGAAGTCATGGGAAAGACCAACGCGTGAAAACATGAACTTATTATAGTTGTTACCAAACTCTGTTTATCTCCATGCGAACAGTCAACGTGAGCAAAGACTTCGCCATCTCCAACCTTGGCATCCTCTATTATTTGAAATCGTGGACCAAGTTGAAGACCAGCTGAATTCAAAGACGCGTATAGTTTATTTTTAGTTATGCATGTGGTACAACGTGCCTCTGATTTCTTAATCATATCATCTGCATTTACCTCCTCGAATGAGGACCTCCCTAACATATGTACATGTGAAGAAAGACAAATGATGTCATTGTCCATAACTTGGACGACGTCGTCCTTCACCATACATTGTAAAGTAAGCGTTTGTCTCTTCAAACCAACACTGGATCTCTCTGTAATCCAATTACTTTCTTCAGGAAGTCTAACATTTGAGAGTTGCACTGGACCCATTTCTGCCGTTCCTTCAATTGCGAATGCAATCAATCCCGATTTAGGGAATGTCAGTGTTTCGTGTATCATGTGATCCGTAAGAAATGGGAACAACTCAAGAGTTATATTACCATTCTGACCCTTATATGTTCTGTCGTCTAATCCAAGTCTTCTTTTTTTTCGGTAATCCGGTTCTGTTAGGGAGACATTGTGTTGCCATGGATATATGGGTAGCTTTATCCACGGTGCTTCCTTGACCAATACATTAGACCAGTTGATTGGAGTACTGGCACTGTGGAGTGCATGCAAAGCACGAAGTGCCGAAATACGATCATCTTGTTTTCTCTGGCCCAATGTTATTGTTGTGATCTGAGAGGTCCCTCCTATACCCTTGGCAATTGCATTTATTGACGACATCAACGTTGCTGAAGCTGCGCATTCCACAAATACCGTCGGTCCTATATCATTCAAAATAGACTCCACAGCCTGTTGAAATTTTACGGCATTCCGGATGTTATTCCACCAATAGTCAGTGGCAAAGTCTCCTTCGTATTTCATACCAGTGAGTGTTGAATATACTGGAATATGTCTCGTTCCAGCAGGCGTCTTGACAGCTTCTTTCATTTTCAATTTGAACGATTTTTCAGTCGGATCCATATCTGGTGTATGAAAGGCACAGCTGACGCGTAGTTGTTTCGCAATCGTTGGGTTTTTGCTAGTTATTTCAACGATGGCATCTGTGTTTCCTGCGATTGTTACTGAACCTGGTGCATTGTATGCCGCAACGTATAAGCGCTCGTACTTGGAACATATAATATGTGCTTCTTCGGCTGACATCCTTAAAGCGGCCATGCTACCCGTTCCCTTCAACTTGCCCTGTTCTACACTCCTGATATATATAACCAGAATGGCTTCCTCTAGGGTCATACCACCACATACATACGCCGCAGCTACCTCACCCAAACTGTGGCCAACTACAGCATCCGGGACAATACCCCAGTGTTCTAATAACCTGGCGTACGCAATTTGGAGAAACAATATGGCAGGTTGAGATATTTCTAGATCGCTCATGATCGCAGCTGTATCACATTCATTCCCATTTGCAGAGTTGGCAAATAGACCGAGATTATTAAGCAGAGACCAACCACTAATTTTCTCAAATACACGATCACATTCATCGACCGACTTCCTAAATACATCTTCTGTTGCGTATAGTTGACGTCCCATGTCTGGCCACTGCTGTCCCTGCCCAGGAAATACCATGCACACTTTCGGTCTATCCGTACTATAAACAGTGGTCGTCATTACACCTTCACTTATACCATTCTCTGAAAATTCTTTCATGTGATTTCTGAACTGAGAACCAGACTTTGAGATGACAGACATCCGGTAATCAAAGTGAGTTCGATGAGTTGCCAACCACGAAACGATACCCATTGCGTCTCTGTCACTTTCAAATTCGGACCACTGTTTTGCGACAGCCATCAAGGCTTCTGGTGACTTAGCTGAGAGTGGAATCAAAATTGGTTTTCCTTCTTTCTCACCTTCCCCGAACTTCCACCCGCATGAATTTGGAAGTTCAATTGTCTTCTTTTCTGTCTTGGGGGCTTCTTCAAATATACAATGAGCCAAAGCTCCGGCAAAGCCAAAACTGTTGAGACCTATGATATATTTTTCATCGGTAAACGGCTCTAATCTCGTCACCACGTCCAGCTTCCAAGCATCCATATCAATATGTGAATTTGGTTCAACGTAATTGGCCGTGGGGACCAGCATGCGGTTTTCCATCATTAGTGCAATTTTTATGGCGGAAGCTGTGCCAGCAGCAATTTCAGTGTGCCCAAAATTTCCTTTAATAGAACCAATCTTAATTGGCTTGTCACGTTTTGGAGCGAAGCTTCGTCCTATTGCTTCTGCTTCTAATGGATCTCCCACATGGGTACCTGTTCCATGAGCTTCGAGAAAATTAACATCTGACATGGGTACCCCAAACTTCTTGTATGTCTCATTCATGCAGTACTCCATCGCCTGAACTGACGGCATCGTTAAGCTGCTACTTCTTCCGTTATCCGCAATAACTGATCCCTTCATAACTGTGTAGATATGGTCACCGTCTGCCAAAGCCCGATCTAGTGGTTTCAATAGCAATGTATTCCACCCCTCGCTGCGGACATAGCCATTGGCTGTGTTGGAGAATGGACTACAACGACCGTCCGGTGACAAAACTCCCAGTGCGCTGAATGCTACCGTTATATCTGGTAAGCTGATTAAATTGCAAGTAGCAACAACTGCCACTTGGCATTCCTTGTTCCACAAACTCGTACAAGCTAAATGGAGTGCAGTCAGACCAGAGGCACAGGCAGTATCGATTGAGAAACTGGGACCCCGAAAGTCAAAGCAGTATGAGAGACGATTAGATGCTACGCTGTGTGCTATACCGGTTAGCGTGTATGCATCGGTAACTGATGTGTCTGTAATTTGAATGGCATGATCCATCATTCCGATTCCCACAAACACGCCACACTTCTCCTTCAACTCGTCGGGAAGAATGCCTGCATCTTCAAACGCTTCCCATGTTACTTCCAATAGATGGCGCTGTTGTGGATCCATCGACGCCGCTTCTCGAGGTGAGATCTTGAAGAAGAGGTTGTCAAATCCGTTAACATCATCAATGAAACCACATCTAGAGGACAAAGATAGAGAAAAATAGGTAGTTAGGCTACAAATTGATTACATACTAATACATCCACCGTGTAATCTCTATTATAACCACCCATAAAAAAAATATTGAAAGGAAACATAATTATGTGTATTTCATGTTGAGGGTATAGTTTCTTGATTTTTTTAAAATATGTTGTATCGAATATTGTTGATGGCACGGAGAATGATTAATTCAGTCTGTAAAATGACCCATTTATAGGGCTTGACTAATACATTCATAAAATAACAAATGCATTTGTTAATAAAAACATTCCTATATTGTGTTATATTAAAGGGTATTTGAATAGAGATTGTGCGGTTATAATGATATAATGATATAGGTTAATATATACATATTAGCAATATATATGGGTGGGACATAGGTATATAATGATATAGGTCAATATATACATATTAGCAATGTATATGGGTGGGACATAGGCATATAATGATATAGGTCAATATATACATATTAGCAATGTATATGGGTGGGACATAGGCATATAATTATATCCAAATAACATAATGATATAAATATGTGACATATGAGCCAAAAGCAAAACATTCACAATTGCCCCAAAACGAATGTTGATACACAATTCCAGTTGAATCGGCTCAAAAACAGTGACATAAGACAAACATACCTAGTAATTGTTTAATGGGGAATATAACGTGTGGTGACTATTTCAAGAGATTTTATGTGTTTTCTTAATAACTTTCGTCGTATAATGCATCCATCTTACTTGTAATGGTAGAAACATTACACTACACAGAGCCACGAAGCTGTACTTATTGACGCTTTAATATTGCTCAAAACACGAAGTCTGTCACGTGAGACACCGTGACGTTAATATTTATAAGTGTAACGTATGTAGGCATATGACTATATTTAAAGTATATAAAATTAGTACCGACTCCTACCTAATCGTAACAATGTTCTTCGCAACATGAACATAATGACGACATTCAAGATTGATTAATATAGTTGCAGGTAATATATAAATATTATATACGCATACACATTACATGTTCATACATACCATGCATACGTACAGTACGTGCACATGTCACCCAAAGATAATAAATACATATGTAAACCATCGACATTGAATGTTATACGCACTCTAAAAGGTATTGGTACAAATGACAACTCATACTAGTGAAATTCCAGCTGCCTCCATGCTGGTATTTATTGTAGACTTAACCGGGATCCTGGTAAAATTTAACGTGATGTCACCGGAATTCCGGTTAAACCCACTATGTTTCCTGATGATGATACAACTATAATGTAGGTCAGCCAATGGGGGAAGGGTTATTTCCCCAGACCCGGTCTGAAATACTGCTTATATTTTTGATATTGACCTTTTATTAACTTTTTTTTTCAACCGTGCATACAAGCACGGTTTTGTATATAATTGTAATAGGCCATTTATGAGCAACGATGGAAAGAGCCTTCCCGCAAACCCCGACACCGCCGTTGCTTTCGCCACAGCTAATGTATAGCTGGGTAGCTGTGCCATAGGTGCTGCCAGCGGCGTAGACAGGAATTTGGCGAGGGGGAGGGGGGCATGCAGTTTACGGATCTCCTCCACTGATCTGTATGGTCCACTATCTAAGCGGAGCGCCGCCTTCAGTCGGCGCGGATCGTACCTAATTTTTTTGAGAAATGAAATGTCCTTAGATGCAATCTGATGCAACATTCTACGTAATGTAAATTTAGCCCAAATTGGGTTAGCAAATCATCATTTTCCCCTCTTTTCCCCCTCCTTTTCCTCCTTTTTCCCCTTTACCTTTTTTCCACAAAATCCCAGAGGGGGGGGGGGGCATGGCCCAATGCCCCCCTCGCTACGCCGCTGGGTGCTGCATGGATGCTCGTTGAAACCAGAAAGATACAACTCCGGGGGAGGCGCATGATAGGGTCGCACACAATAAACAAAAAAGTATCATACACCCATCATGAAGGGCTTCCGCATTAACAAAAAAATATAATTTCCACACAGTGGTACAAAAAATCCGGCGGGGTGGGGAAGGGATGCCACCACGGATTTCTCCGACGGGGGTTACCTTCGCATATGTGGATTTTTTTCTCCGTCAGAGAAGTCTTATTTAACACACGTTTATATTTTGGAATTGGTCCTAAAAAGTATTATACAACATCCATGAATATTATAGACATTTCATTAGCCAATTATGTGTCACGTGGTGTTCATTACTTTACACCGACGTACGATACTCCGTGCAATGTACTATTCGGTCCCTGTAATGGAGCGCACATGGAACATACATAAACAGTGCATGCGTGGAGAGCAATGGGCCACTTTTCAACGCGAAATTATAAAATGTCCAAATACTCTAGCCATGTCCGCACTATCCGCACGGTAGCCGGCTATATGGATACGGTGTATGTACTATGCAGTATAACCGGCTACCGTGTTAATACTAGTGCCAATTTTGAGTGAATACAGGGGATCATTTATAACTTCCTTACTTTAGAAATAGCTTAGGCCTATCGGACAGCGCAACAAAAATAAAACCGCGCGATACATAAACATTGATATTTTGGGAAAATTAACAATTAAAAATCAAAAAAGGGCGTTGTATATAACAAATAATGAATGGTTTGCATTCGTGATATGTGACATAACATTTCATTCGTTGAAAGATTGCGAGTGCCTCGTTGAATTGAACTACTGCAGTATGTCAACTCTTAGAAATATTTTGTTCGATTGCACTCATAGCCATTCATTATTTGTCTTTTCTATCTACAGTACTTCATTTTATTAAAACACTGTTCTTTAAGTGGAACTTTGCTCCACCTTTCCTAGTATTTTAGTAATCTCATACTTTACTGAATTCCATCCTTTGTATCATGGATAAATTGGCAAATAATTTTCTAGATCGGCTTTATTGGAATCATTAAGGATAACTATTGACGTGAGGAACCAAAATCAATTTCTCCCAAAGACAGTTTTTTAGGTTTTCAGAGGAACGAGTTTCTCAAAATTAAAATAAATCAAAATCGGACTCAAAATGTATAAATTGGATGCGTTGCGCAATGATTAGAGCATCCGCCTGCAACCCGGGAGACCAGATATTGGCTTCGTGCCCGCTAGGGTTCGAGACCCCTGGAGGTCGGGTCATACCGAAGACTTTAAAAGTGGTACATGTTGCCTTCTCGCTCGATGTTCAGCGTATGGGATTGGAGCATAGCCAATGATAAGTAGTATTAACGAACCGGGAGGTTTGGCTTTGACTCACATATAAAGTATAAATATGGTAGGATTGCATTATACCTGTATGGATGTAATATTGTGCTGTATATTATAAATACATATTATAATACAACGCAGTTTACCAGTACTGCTGTATATAGACCTAAGTTCACGATTCATGAATACACGAAATATTCCACACATATATATTGAATTGAAGTGGTAGTTGACTTATTTAAAGTTATAACAAGTTACAGGTCTACTTAATAATCGCAACATGGTGTTGCGATACCTGCTTCGCTATCGACGTTTTTTATTGAACATTACGTCAAACTAACGACAATAACTACATTTGAATGGATTTTAGTTATTGTTATTGTGGTTATGTCTGTCTGTAGTTTGTTTGTTTTTGTTTTGTTTGTTTCTCCCTAAGTTGATTGTAAAGGGTTTTTGAATATGTTATATACATAAGACGCTATATAAATTAATTGTTGTTGTTGTTGTTATTTACCTCTTAGTGGCCATTTTGCCCTGCTTAGTTTGATCCGCGTCATAGAAGCTGTCAATAACCCATCTGTCGGGTGGTATGTCTTGGATACACTCCCGGCCCTCCTTCAGAACATCCCAGTATTGTTCCGTAGTAGTTATTCCACCCGGCATCCGACAGCCTGTAAGTAAAACGGGAAATGCATTACAAAATATGTCCATTGAAAGATGTACTGTTCGCATTGGCCGGTCGTTAAACAACCCGAAAAATGTTACCTGGATATATATGTTAAAATGTCAGTATATAATCAATTTAAGCACGATAATCGGATTATTGACAAATTTAGTATCACATCCCAGTGGGCAGGCCGCGGTTAGGCCACCTCGATTACAATATGTGCGAGGCGGCTCCGGCGGCCAGCCGCCCCGTGAATTTTATCAATATAATTAAATTCATAATAATTGACGTTATTATTGAAAATGCTAACTAATTTTAACGTATTTCCTTAGTCAATATACTGAATCACCAGCCAGCAGTATAAAAGTCAATAATGCTCAAAGCTGACGTATTATTAAATAAGATGCAAAGATAAATGAATCAACCGATTCTACTCCCACAGTTGAGCAAACATGACAGGGAAAACAGAGAAAGTTTAAATTTGAACAGAAAAACAAAAAAAACATACATAGATATAATACAATTCAAAAGGAATGCTCTGCATATAGAGGCTAGCTAAACTCGGACAAGATCCGCACAGTGGCGAAACTTTGTGAATCAGTATTCAGAAACCTGATAAAAAATCTTGGCACTTACTCACGGGGCATCCCGATTTTGCCAAAATGTTCCGCTCCCTACCTATCATCGCTTATAAGTGGGCTGAAAATCTGAAAGATTTGTTAGTTAACTCTAGTTTTCGGGTGGTTGGCACAGATGAGAACACCATAATGTCTTATATCTACACAACCCTCGAAGCCCTACTCGAGGGCTTAAGAAAAGACATATATATAACGACTAGGCATCAAAGACCACACTACTTACTGCTAC
>JAODAI010079552.1:0-11791 GCA_027575025.1 Scotoplanes globosa | reverse complement strand
CTGTATCAAATGCTGCAGATAAATCCAGTAGGACAAGAAGTACAAGTTTGCGGTTATCAACTGAAGTCATAATATCAATATTAATACGAGTAAGGGCAGTTTCAATACTGTGGCCACATATATACATCGTTAAATGACAAAGAGTTGGACCATGTCCATCAAAACCGAGGGAACACATATTTTTGTTGAAGACTACGGCTGTGTTTAAACGAAATCCGTTGAATCAAAACACAGACAGTGCGTAAAATGTTCGTTTGTTTACAGGGAGATATTCTAACCGAAGCAAAAAATGCGCGTGACGTCACTTCACTGGATTTAGCAGTATTATAGTAATAATATAGTGCTCCCTTGAATACACAATAATTATTGCTGGTTGTGGGTAAACAGTACATTTGAAGTTGTTTGTCTACGTCTAGCACTGTCGTGGCCGGCCATACAGCAGAAGGTATATTCACAGCAGTTGATAAAGTCTAAGTTTACTCAATCTTTATTTTACAAGATGGTCGAGTACATATTCTGTCCAGTCAGCCTGTTACGATGACGTCATAGCGGTCTCCATTCGGCAATATACACCCTCCCCTGTGTGTATTATCTCCTAAGTGAATAACGCTATAATTATCCTTTGATTTATAATTGTTGCTATCCACTCGATTCCTTTCTATCAAATATAATCTGTACATCTTAACGTATATTTTGTTAATTATTGCGTATAAGCCACTTCCGAATAGTACGTCACCCTCACAACATATACTATGGCACACTATGGGACGTCCTACTTTTTGTTCTACCGCGTTTTAACATATAATAAATACATCAACTTCTTTGTATTTTACTCTCCACTATTGTGTCTTTCCACAATAATATGCAGACACTGGGAAAATATTAACCCCGAAGACAAATACTGTTAATTTAGTGCATATACACTTTTAGGGGTATTATTTAGTATTAAGTGGTGTTGAACCCAAATCTGCTGTATGCCCAGCTAAAAATGGTGGGATACACCTCATAATTGCAAAATACAAAATGCCCGCCGCCGCCATTTTTAAAGGTATTTATGTAAGTATATTTTTGACTAAATAACATAAAAGCATGAAAATGTGCTTATGGGTTTGTTCGTGACATGTTGGAAATCCAATGCCACCATCCGTTTTGAGATGAGATGTGAAGTTACTTCTTGAAAGTTTAGTAAAAAACGTCATTTTGACATATTTTTTACAATCTGCAATTATACTTCTTTGTAGGATATTAGCGGCGAAACGATTGATCGGTTAAAGTGTTCAACCGTCACCGACATTTCCCCGCACACATGTACTGAATGTGAATAACGACTTGGGATTATTTGTATATTACACCTCACACTTATGAGAGTGTGTGCGAAACAACTTCATTCCACGAGTGACAGATGATGTAATTATTATGTTGTTCCTGGGAGAAATAGGGTATTTTGATTGAAATTAATTATTTGCATTAGTTTGTAACTATTTATATATACGTATGTGTATATTGTTATATTTCTTTGATGTGAATACATGTGAGGTTGTTATATTATACAACCTCATTATATTTGAATTTACGCTGTATATACCACCTACAGTATGTGCACTTCGTAACACAATTGTGTAAAAATCCAAAAAGGGTAGAGGCGGTGAAACAACTGATCTGTTGAACTGTTGAACTATCACCAACATTTACGATCACATGATACAGTGAATGCGTGTACTGTAAAAACACATTGGTCAAATTTGATCAAGTCTTGGTCAAGTATGCACCGAACCAAATTTGCTCAAAATTTGTGTGCAATTTCTTATTGCATTTTAAACCGTAGTTGACCCATTATTGGAGAACATTGACCATTGTGTATACAGGTAACGGTTAACTATGCACCAAACCCAATATGTTCAAAATTGCAATAGGAAATTGTCCACAAATTTGACCAAATTTGGTTCGGTTCACAGTTGACCAAGACTTGGTCAAATTTGACCAATGTGTCAGTGTGTGAATAACAACTTATTAATTAAGGATTAAACTGCAGTTCGGTGACTAGTATATTAGTGGAGAATGAACCGTCTGGACTGCAAGTTTTGTCAAATAACGAGGCTCGGCGGTACGTGGCAGGTAAAGGCGGTACAATCGTCTACACACATCACTCTTTGGATTATCCGTATATACTCTGTGCGACACAGCGGTCACTTCCTTCCATGACAGATGATGTAATTATCATGTTATGGAGAAATGAGGTATAGTTTGGAAGTATCCTTTGCGTTATTAGTTTATTACAACGATATATCACGGTTATCGTTGAAGTTAAATATACTATATTAGGGCGATACGATTGATTAGGTGAATCATGCATACTTCCGCATATATACAGATTCAGTGTGAGTAACAACTGTATTGTAAAATGTATATATCATATACATATTCCGCACATACACTCTTATAAAAATACCCCGGTGAAAGAGGCGCAGTTATGTTCATAATACTATTACTTATAATTTCAACATTAATGTTATCTGACGTCAACAATATACAGTCTTCGTTGACAAATCGTAATCTGAAATTTCACCAGCGAGAGCAACCAACATTCAGACGCGTGATCAATCGTTGATAATTATTTTATATCAATGCAATTTGACCAATCAAAACATTCCACTTGAAAGATAATTGACCAATCAAAAAACATTTCGAATCGTCATCTAGCAGATCCCGCCCCTTTAAATTGCAGCCGGGTCCAAGTTCCCAGAATACCTACACAACATGGTCAAGTTGTCCAGAAAATCCTTGCCAGAACAAATATGCTGGTCAAATCTAATCTAGTCCTAATTAGGTTGACCAAGATATTTGGCCATATTTTATTTAGTAACGTTGACCATAGGTGATCTGATGACTGCATAGTCTGTATAGGTGACCGTGATGGCTTGGATTATGTTGAAATTTAATCACGGCCATTATTTTTAGAGTGCAGTAATACGATGAATACACACTAAACCCATGTGTACCCTCTAAAAAATGTGTTCCGTTTCACTGATTCCGTCTGTATACCTAGCTAAGCGGAGCGCCATTAGCGGCTGGCGCGGAGCGCTCCGGAATATTTGGATTTGAAATACCTCCTAGATCGCAGGAAAAAGCACTTTCTATAATTATGTTCTGTAGCCGGTATAATTTTTTTCTGGAGAGAATGTAACAATTACACGTCTAGATTCTAGAAAATTATATTTTTACTATATTAGGCATAGGCTATCAGTGGCGTAGTTAGGCTATTTGGCTTGTCCATGGAGCTACCAAGGTTTACAGGGGCGTATTGGTTTATTCCTTTAGACTATTTGGCTTGTCCAGAGAGCTACCAGAGTTTACATGGGCGTATTTGTTTATTCCGTTCGACTAGTTGGCTTGTCCAGAGAGCTACCAAGGTTTACATGGGCGTATTTGTTTATTCCGTTCGACTATTTGGCTTGTCCAGAGAGCTACCAAGGTTTACATGGGCGTATTGGTTTATTCCGTTAGACTATTTGGCTTGTCCAGAGAGCTACCAAGGTTTACATGGGCGTATGTGTTTATTCCGTGTGTTGGCATACGCTATGACAGAGTACGAACAGCAGTTGGCGCGCATAAGATAACATATTATTACACTTCCCATATAGCAGAAAAAGGCTCTTTCCAGAGACAAAACGTACTGGTTTATGATTTTACGTTCACATTATTTATGTAACAGAGTGACATGTGACAGGCTTCTGATGGACCACACGTTTTTAATAGCAAACCTGGCAGATCGCAGGAAAATTTACTTTTCAGAAAAAACAGGTTTATTCCTGTGCTTCACATTATTTATGTAACAGGCCTGTGAACCGCGAATACATTACATATCTCAAATAGACAGCACTTTGCAAAATAATTAAAATGTCAGTAATCCAAAGGGTCCAAAAAGGGCGCATATTTTCAATTATATTGAACCAGGGCCTGGGGCAACCGCTCCACAGAGTACACTGTAAAACACATTTGTCAAATTTGACCAAGTCTTGGTCGACTATGCACCGAACCAAACTTGGTCAAACTTTGTGTGCAATTTCCCATTGCAATTTTTAACATTGGTTTGGTGCATTGTTAACTTGTTAACTGTTACCTGTATACACAATTGACAAATTTCACCAATAATTGGTCAACTATCGCCAAAAATTTGAATGGGAAATTGCACACAACTTTGACCAAATTTGGTTCGGTGCATAGTTGACCAAGACTTGGTCAAATTTGACCAATGTGTTTTTACAGTATACACGGTATATAGGGTTTGCGTTGGTTCGGTGATGTCAGAAGAGTTTGAGGTAAACATTGGGGTCAGAGTGGGTAGTGCACCAACTGCGCTACTTTTCATAATGGTGATGGAAGTGATTAACCGGAAAGTCAGTACAATGAACGTACTGCAAAAGATGTTATATGCCGATGATCTGTCAGGACTTATGGAAAGCAAAACGGAGTTGCATGATGTTTTGGTACAGTAGAATGAAAGGGTTTATTTGAGAGATATGGGTTACATATGAGCCTGGAGAAGACGAAAGTCTTACCAGTGGGCTTGCATCGATATGAATTGGGTACACCTGTAACCGGCAAAGGTATTAAGTAGATGGGCAGTTTTGTAAATCTGGGGATATGATATCTGGAGATGGGTGGTCTGGTGGGGAGGTGTGAAAATTATTCAATTCAGTGGAGGTCTGAGCTGGAGAAATAGAGACGGGGTTTCGTCAGATAGGTATATTTAAATAATTCAAAGGGAAAGCATTAGGCGTGCATATTATTCCAGCAACTAATTTATATACGGGTTTTTTATGCTCAGCTACGACGTCATCAAATATGCAAACATAATTGGATGAGAAGGTCCGTGGGGTTATGAAAGGAAGTAGGTTGTATGATATAAGGGGGAAAATTGGATGACTATATAGTTATACGGAGTGGTTGACACGTGTAGGCCTACACGTGACGTGGGCTTGGCATGTATAACGTATAGATGGAGGACCACTCCCTCAAATAAAGCCTATTATAGACAATGCGCTCCAATATTTCATAGAAACACGGGAGTATTAAAATCAGTCTATAGTTGCCGATGCATTGCTTATGATTTTTTGGAAATATTTGGGAAACACGTTCAATTTCCAAGGAGGATGGAACCATATCGATTATGTATGTGTGTGTGATAATTGGCAGAAATTCCTGACCCTAAACCTTGTTTTGATTAAATTCCCGTTTTCTATTTTTTTCAATATGCAAATTATCCCCGATTATTTTAGTAATAAAAAATATCGCGGCCAGTACCCCGACTGAACTTGGAACGCCAATATGAGCCATATGTAATCACGTACATTACTATAGGCCTACACATACCATCTCAATATTATATTTCATTTTGTTTTCGTCATTTATGCTTTTCGCAGCCATCTTTAAGTTACTGTTCGAATCACGGATCGGATGTTTTCGTGATCCGATGCCTGCCGAGTCACAGGGGCTGATCAATGCGGTTGACAAGATGTTCCAATCAGGACAGATCATGTTCTTGACGTCACCAGAATTTTTTCGAAAATTTAAATTGAAACCCTGGAGGGATCACGAAGCAGCCTGGGACTTTATATTCAACTTCGGTAGGTTCATATATCGATCAGATTGTTGTAAATCAGAATTAGATCATAATTATTACCAGATTTGAAGTATTTTCTGCGAATATTATTTACGTGTAATTATGTAGGTTACTATTAGGAGGTGGATATTAAACATGCTTTAAATGTAATGAATGCAGGCACATATTCGAATAGGTCTATTACACTTCGTAAACATGACTGTAAATTTAAGAATAAAGAATTGTAGCAGACGTTTGTATTATATACATATTATAGAAGGATGAATGTGTGGATATTCCTGTGTTCTATGTGGGTTTATATCACACAGTTTACTCAATATAGGTCACAGAAACATAGAAATATATATAGTTTATTATATGTTACGGAAGTATTTAGTTGAGGATTCCCAAGCCATTCTTGTTTTGCCGACTCTGCGGAATTCGAAGACGTAATACATCGCTGTTTCGCCTATATGACGATATGCAACCTTTCCATGATTAGATTAAATACGTTCAAAAGTTTATTTATAGCAATTAATGTTATAATTAAAACTTCAGATAACATTAACTACAAGCTTAGGTTACACAGACAACGTCACGCGATAATCATTATGTGAGAACTATGCCAATAACTAACCTGAATGTGGTCGGATGCAGGATGAACCACCAGCTGTGATTGGTTGAAAGTGATATGTGTGCAGCTAATAAACGGTAGCGGTTGCCATGTAAACGAGATGTTGTTATGTGATGGAAAAACCCTAGAATTAAGCGATGTCGTTTCACAGCAAGATCATGGCGAATGGTGGGGAGCCAATTATCTATCCCCTGTGTACCCCGTTACCTTGGTTACGATAAGGAATAAACACGAGATATCATTAGCTAATAAAATAAACTCAAGATTTGTCGAATTCAATTTCATGCTCCAGTGACTTCTGGACTTTGAAGATGGAAAACTACAACTTACAAAAAATGATAGTAGACCTATATAATAGAACAGAGTGCAATGATAATTATGCATTTATCGACAATTCCAGAGTTTAACCTTAGCTGATTATAATGGTCCATAGCTGAGAGTTATCCACACATAATGCTTTTAAATAATATGAATGTCATGCAAGTAGCCGGAACTTGAAGTTCTTCTTTTTCATCGGCATAGTTCTTGTCAAAATGATAATTAGTTAGTCTAGCAATTATTTACAAATTAGTTGATGCGATTTATATAGGTCGATATAATAGGGCCTATATTAATATATATATACATATGTGTGTTTTGGCCATGCATTATTTGCTCGCTTATTTACAGGTGTATTCTTCTTTTAATATTTCTTGCATTGCAGCTCGCAAGGCAGTGGATAGTAAGTTGAAGGAATGGTCTAAAGATAGCACCCAATCTGGTACCAAGAGTAATGGAATCCTGGCTCACCTCCTGGCTAGTGAAAAATTGACACGTAAAGAGATCTACAGCAATGCGTGTGAACTGTTGTTGGCCGGAGTTGATACGGTTAGTGCACCCATGGATTATTATAGTAATAATTATCGTTATATCGTTATATCGTCATATCGTTATATCATTGTATCGTTATATCATTATATCGTTATATCGTTATATCGTTATATCGTTAAATCGTTAAATCGTTAAATCGTTAAATCGTTTACTAATACTAATAGTAGCATTTATAATGCGCCTATATCCATCAAAAAGACACCCAAGTCGCAGCGATAAAACATTGCAGTGGAAAGATTGTAAACCTTTCTCATTAAATGTGTATTTAGGGCACATTTGAAAGATAATAGAGTAGGTGATATCATAATATGTTCCTGCAAGTCATTTCAGAGAACATGGGAAGCAGAAGCAAAATACAGCTTACCCGATCCACGATCAGTATACTGTCCACGATCTCTTTTTTTCCTTGATTGAAAGTACATTTTTGGGGGGGAGCCAAGTTGACGAGCTGGTGAATAATGGTGTAATATACTTAACATGTATGATGGTGACAACCTTGTATGTGACCGGTATGCATATCTTAGGATCTTGAAAATAATACGTTGAGGAACAGAAAGCCAATCTATTTTCTTGAGAACAGGAGCAATATGTTCCTTAGGTTTTATCTTAGTGATTATCTTTGCGGTGATATGTTGAAGACGAGATAGATGAGACATTTGGTCACTTGGTAGGCCATACTGCCACATAAGATATAATTACCATTGTCGTGGCGGGACGTGATATATTATAAAGGCATACAAGTCGGTCGGTTGAGTCTTCAGTGAAATATTTTCTGATGAGTCCAATGTTGCGCCGTATGAAGAGGCACTACATATCGATGAGATGTGGTCGCCGAGTGATATCCGCATCAAATAAAACGTTAAGGGTGCTATATTGGACATGCCAATACGAATATGACTAAATGGAACTCTATATTATACGGTTATACTTAGAACCGAATATAATAAATTCTGACTTTCTCCATTTCATTGCAATGGCCCGGGTAAACAATGTTTTTAATTGCTTGCAATTATATTAGCCTTGGAACTCTTTTGTACATCTCAGGGCAACTATATACTCCACCAACAACTACTAAAACGGACAAGTACCCTGCACCCGTCAATTACCCCCAGAAAACTTAACCCTTCTAGGGTTAGGATTACGGCCTAGGTTAGGATTATGGCCAGGGTTAGGATTACGGCCAGAATAAAGATTACGGCCAGGGTTATGATTACGGCCAGCGTAAGGATTACGGCCAGGGTAAGGATTACGACCAGGGTAAGGATAACGGCCAGTGTTAGGATTACGGCCAGGGTAAGGATAACGGCCAGGATTAGGATTACGGCCATTGTAAGGATTACGGCAGGGTTAGGATTACGGCCAAAGTAAGGATTACGGCAGGGTTAGCATTACGGCCAGGGTAAGGATAACGGCCAGGGTAAGGATAACGGCAAGGGTTAGGATTACGAGTTTGGATTACGGCCAGGGTAAGGATTATGGCCAGGGTTGGGATTACGGCCAGGGTTAGGATTACGGCCATGGTAAGGTTTACGGCCAGGGTAAGGATTACGGCCAGGGTTAGGGGGTAACTATTAGGGGGTAATTATCCAGGGGATTTGTGTCCAGGGGCATAGCATATAGGCATGTAGCCAGAATGTCCACCAGGAGGCCTACTATATAGCGTTTGCTTCATATATTGTAATTTACTTCTCGTAGAACGAAGGTTAATTTTACCACTTCTCAGATTTAAGACAATAATTAAATGAACTATTTGCGAAATAATAAGTATAATTAATTTGGGAATGTATTCGTTGAAGACCACTACCAAAATAGGGATACAAATCAAATACAATAGGATTCCCGTCGATGCGAGTAACATATATATATAGAATCAGCAGCAGCCCTGGGATTCGAACCCTCGATCTGACAATCACGAATCCTTTATACCATAACCACTGTTAATACCTATCTTATTATAATATGGTTCCATACAGATACTATTAAGATAAAGGAAATGAAGATGAAATCTTAATGAATTGATAGAGTCATACTTTCACTTACAATGTTGGTCGGTTTCCCTCCTTCTTATAAACCACGTAGCTCCCTAGACCTATAGGTACTGCTAAAAGTAATTTATTATTATTATTACAACCTTATTTATAGAGGGTGACTCGGTTAGTCGGAACTAATCTTCCCCGAGGCCCTCTTAAAACATGCAATGAATGAATATATTTCCTGGTTTCCTTCAACGCAGAGGTCACATGAGCCACCCAATCCCAGTGGGCAGGCCGCCGGCGGGCCGCCGGTGGTTACGCGGCGGCCTGGCGGCCAAGCGGTGCCGCCGGCTCTATTACAATATGTGTGAGGCGGCTGGCCGCCGGCGGGCCGCCGGCGGCCCGACGGCGGCTGGCCGCCGCCTCCATTACAATATGTGTGAGGCGGCTGGCTATGAGGCGGCTGTGCGGCGGCTGGCCGCCGGCGGGTTGCCCACTGGGTACACACTGAATGAAATTCTAAGTCGTTATATTACGTCACAGGCAAGAAATAGCCAAGTGAATATTAACATAGGATCAGAATACTTGGCAAAATGTTATCATTGCAATTAGTATGCCCAACAAATAATGAGTTATATCAAACGGTGTCAAAAGGGATTTAAAACTGTCCATCTGTAATACATGTGAATATAACCATTTAACATCTGAATTCAAGCCGTTAGAAACGTCTTCAAAATACATCACAATAGTCAAGTGAATACTATAATTATTAAAAGTAAAAATAGGATCATAATACTTGCTTATAGTATACCTTTATTTAGAAATGTAGATGCAAAACGCTTATATATATATATATATATAATATTATATATATATATATATATGAAGTAAATAACCAAATGATTTGGAGTACATTTTCGGTAAATTAAATAAGGGAAATTAATCTTTCTACGAAATTATTCAGTTAAAGACTGATACTGCTAAATATACCAGCACAGCGGGATTCGTAACAGGGACTTCAGCTTACATGACTGGGCTCCAAGAAACTGACCGATGAGCTGAATATGTTTCTTAAAGGGTTCATAAAGTTTGTTTATAACCGTTCTCAATATATTGATGTTTGAATTTTTCATTTTTGAAATTTAGGACTCCAATTTTTTACAAACGTCTTTATCAAGACTATTGTGACGTATGGTCCTTACAACTAAAGTACATAAATAACCTTATAAATGGCTTGTAAATACGTTTTATCCAAAAGTTAACGTACGATATTGTTCAAACTTGGTATAAACTTGGTATGAAGATTGCCAGATTGGTGGAGGCCGAAGGTCATTTGAGGTCAAACACTAAAACCAGTGACCTCAAATGACCTTTGACCTCCACCAAAAATAACACATGTCTTGCTTACAAAGTTATTAAAGTGGATTATATATTTTTTAAATATCTAATTAAACTTAGCTATATAGACAGGGTTAAATTATGCAAATTCCGTTGTGGAAACAGTAACTTACCTATCATTGAGGACAGAAAGTATGGTGATTTGACCCCTTCTATTTGCACAATGTGCAATTCTGGTGACATTGCTGATGAATATCATTACGTTATGATATGTAATAAATTCGTTTTGCAACGAAAATCTTATATTAAACGGTATTACTACATTAGGCCCAGTGTTTGGAAGTTCCAACAATTATTCAATATGGATAACTATAAGCGGCTTTCCAATTTAGCCAAATTTGTTACTATAATTATGAATCATTTTCATCATTAACGTTGCCATTATTATACATAGTAGCTATATGGTAATGCATTTCCTTCCTTTTACTATTAGTGTTATTATACTATTTTTACTTCATGTTTTCATTGCCAGGCAATGACTATTAATATTATTATGTCATTTATTGAAGCACCTGCGTTGTGCTTTTGTTAATTATGTTACCTGTGATTGTAATTATATTGTACCCCGTAAGGGGTCTCCATCTTCAGAGAAAGAAATAAACTAATAAACTAAATCGATCCAATTGTAGCCAATAGAAAGTAAAACAAAGCTAACGTTGCGCACGCAATGACGGGGTAAATTAAAGTGTTCGGTTACAGGTTAGCCTAGTCGGTTGTCGCGGATTGATTGATTGTGGTTATTAAATCTCAGACGAAATTTAATACCTGTCTCTCCAACGTAATTACCCTCCTCACAGCAATCACAATACAGGAGATTATATAAGGATAGAAGAATCGCAGCTCAGGCTAGGGGGTGGTGGGCGTAATGACATACTAGAATGTGATGGTCCAATACTCGATCTGGTGAATATAAGGTGGCATAACTGACACCGGGGCTTATTGCACATATGATTACAATTGAAGGGAGTGTTGAAACGACTAGACTGGGAAATAATTGTCCCGAGACAAGGGGTTCACAGAGAACAACACCTTAATGGATGATTCACTAAGGAGTAGACTAAACCCCTATCTTATAGATTTAGTTTGATTTGGGGGTTATAGTCGAATACTATGGGGAGTGCTATTCTTCTTAACACGGTATGATAATAAATATGTACGGGTCCGCGTCTCAGATTTAATAAGGCAGGTCTTAATTATATCGAAGTGTTATACATCGTTGAGAAAATGGTCAACAAGAGGATATTAACTTGATGTATGTGTGTGCACATACGTATGCCTGTGTACGTGTGTATACATGTATGTATATATACTATA
>JAODAI010079441.1:0-11793 GCA_027575025.1 Scotoplanes globosa | reverse complement strand
TTAGAGTGGACCCGGTCAGTTAGCTCAATGTTGTGAGCATCACACTTGTAACCGAAAGGTTGCAGGTTTGTAGTGTCTCTAATTCAAGGATGGCCGAGCCACATTCGTCCTGCGGACTGTTAAAACATTTTAAAACAAAAAGCTTTGCTTACTATTGTCTCCAAACTTACACCAGGTTAAGTACAAGGCAATTACTTATTCAACAAAATTGAACCCCTTCACCAATTTCGCCGCCCAAGACCGTCTCTCAGATTACACTCAAATAGAGAATGTGGCTCTTAAGAGTGATTGGGCCAACCCCGTTTTAATTGATATAATTATATAATAAGTCTTTATAGAGCGCCTTGCATCTGAAACCAGATCTCAAAGCACTTTGACAATATTACCCCTGGTCATTGGCGTTCTCGTTTTACCCACACATATGTGAGCGCCCCGTACAGCACGCAGATGACAGAGGAACACCTCACAGGTTTCCATTTATACACCCGGGTAAGGTGAAGCAATCACGATAAAGTGCCTTGCCCAATGACGGGCTCCAAGATAACAACCAGCAGCGCTGGGATTCAAACCGGCGACCTCACAGTCACAAGCCTGTTACTCTA
Source organism: Scotoplanes globosa (assembly GCA_027575025.1). Classification (NCBI taxonomy): domain Eukaryota; kingdom Metazoa; phylum Echinodermata; class Holothuroidea; order Elasipodida; family Elpidiidae; genus Scotoplanes; species Scotoplanes globosa. The sequence continues at coordinate 11,191 of JAODAI010079441.1, read as the reverse complement.
ACCACTGGGCTATCTCGATATAGAATCTTTAAAGAAATTATAATATGAATATATGTGTAAATATTCATTGATGCAGCCGATGTTGCCTTCTTGCTATGTGTGTGATGTAACATATATATGGAGCATGATCAGCAACCATACAGTGCCCATAACTAGAAAACATGGGGCGGGCTACCTGCAGTTGATATGATTCAGTTTGTATTGCACAAATAAAAGAAGTAATTTATATAGGGTTGCCGATTTGAAAGACATTTTGTTTGTGGATAGTTATTTTTGTATTATTTTTGATGGGTAGGTGATAGTGACCCCGGAGTGGATATTGATTAAAAAATCACATATTTGATGAGTGAAGGGCCTTATTAAAATGTAATCTCTACACATTTGTCTAAATAATAATTGTGACATGTATATGTTCCAATCTCCTAACAATATGCTAGTGATAAGATAAATGACAATAAGGTCAATTTTATAAAAAAGTTTAAGTTTATAAAGTAAAATATTTTCACACAATTATTATTTGTACATATCTATGTAGCCCCTGCATATCCTTTTATTGTTCATTATGCTCTCAATAGTACATGTCCCGTAATTTTGTTTTGCGTCCCGATAATTTCCGCAGATAATCAATGTTGAGCCCACCCCTTCGCCCCACCCCCTTCTATCTTCTATGCCCCCCCCGTTGTTTTGTAGACATGTTTTCCGTTTTGTTTATAAATGTATAACTTGTTCACACCGATATGTAGACTGTTGAGAATGAACCGGACGAGTTGCAGGAGGTCATCGACACCGACATCATGGTAATTTAGTCGATTGTATCACAAGTCATTTTCCATCTGTATTGCTGTATCTCTCTCTCTCTATAAATACACCACATATACCTCTGTCATTCTTCACTTTTCCACCCATGCCACCACGTTGAGTAACTATCGCACAATTTCATGACCATGTGTGTTTAGCCTGTACATCTGTGCACATTAATGTACAGCGATGTAACTCTTTGTCATTTTGAACGTGGCCCTCGTCAGACACAACAAACTGTAGCGTTGTCCAATTGGAACGTTGTCGTTTGCCGAACCGTCCAATCACAAACGAGGGCACATTTGAACAAGATTGCCAATCGGGCGACATCCCGCAAATTTGTGTCCGCATTTAATTAAAACGGCTACGAAAACTGAAGTAGTCGGCAAATGTTCAAAAACAATCAATGTTTTGTTAAATTTGAAAAACACATGCATGTCATATGTCAATGAGCAAGATAAAGTTGACAATTAATTAAGACTATAATTATGATATCACAACAAGTATTAGAAATGTGCAAGTTAATGCAATTAAAATTGATCATCCGTCAAATGTCAATTTTGATAAATATATTTTTTCGTAGCACTTACTGTGTCTGATGAGGTCCGTCGTTTCGTGGCAGTTTTTCTCCTTTTAATATACCATGTTTAAAATATAAACTATGGCAGAAGACTTTGTTGTCATATTGGCAGTTACAGCGGAGATAAACGACGCTTTCAGACGCTAATAATTTCCATTAAAATTAGTTTTACTGGTTTAATTTTTGAGGTTTTAGCATACATCTGATTGAGTAACTCAGTTGATAAAGTGGTGCACATGTAATCCCAGGGTTATGAGTTTGAAACCGGTGTGATGACTGATATTCCATTTCCTATAAATGGTATATCAAAAGCTTTGGATGGCTCATACATACACTCATTGTTGATTGGGCCATGAAACCTAATCAATCGATCAATCATTTTTATGTTGACCCACATATATTCTAACAAAATCATGATGGTTTATAGCTCCTCCTCCACTATCGTGGCACAATGGTTAGAGCATCCGCCTGCAAGACGGGAGACCAGATAGTGGTTTCGTGCCCGCTAGGGTTCGAGACCCCTGGAGGTCGGGTCATAAGACTTTAAAAATGGTACATGTTGCCTTCTCGCTTGATGTTCAGTGTATGGGATTGAAGCATCGTCACCAATCAAGTGATCCTTGACTAGGAAAAAGAGGACGGCGCTATTAAGCCGGAAGGTTAGAAATGAGCCGTTAAACACAACCAACAACAACAACAATCCTCCACTATTGTAAATTTATCTGAAAATAGTAAGTAGATTTCAAAGTTGGCCGCCATTCAAAATCTGTCTGTTTATCCCTGCCAATGTCAATATGCCCGTATGACAACAAAGCACTCGTGTCTGTGTCCCCGGGGTCACGCACACTATACGGATTCACTGGATTTGTAATCTATCTCTTCTCTCTTTCTGTGTATATCTCTCCTTCCTTGTATACCTCTCCTTCCTTGTATACCTCTCCTTCCTTGTATACCTCTCCTTCCTTGTATACCTCTCCTTCCTTGTATACCTCCATCTCTATCTATGTATACCGCCCTCTATATCACCCCGTACACCGTAGGGCTACAAAGGTAAAGACGTCCACGGCTGCGAGACGAACGCAGACGACGACGAGCGCGACATTCAGGTACTGATATCGCCACGGCGACGTCACACAACGCATGGCTTGTAACACCAGATTAACACACTAATGCTGCCTACCAAGTGTGGGGGGGGGGGGTAATTTTTGGGTACCCCAAGATTGGAACCGGCTAGCGTGGCGCAATGGTTGGATCATCCGCCTGTCACCCGGGTGACAGAATAGTGGTTCCGCGTACGGAAAGCTTATGAGAACGGCGCTATTATTATTAAATAGGACGGTTAGAAAGGAGCCGTAAATGGACATCCTAGGTGTCAGAACTAGGGATATGTCCCAAGAGACGCCCATGACGGTGAGATAAACGCAGGAGACGACGATGAGTGCGACATTCAGGTATTATGTCGGCGACACCACTGTCGGTATGCTATAAAACGCATGGAGTGTGAAATACCGACCAACTGTGAACAGATCAACATTAACGCTGCTTGCCAGGTGAGGGTTGCTTTTACACGCCGGGAGATTCTGGGTTAAAAACTGGGGGTCGGTCCAAATATGCAAGACTTGGAAAAACAGGATATTTTGCCTGTGATTTCAGGGCTTGAATCAAAAGGGGCAAGGCCAAAATGGCCAGGTTGCAAGGGCAGACAGTTATAACCATGAAGGGAGCACTTCATAGCACAGACAGTCAATAGAAAATTTGGCCTTCGGTGTACAATTATATTGGAGGGCTCAAGGCCAAAGTGAAGGGCACGGAGGCCATGGCCTTCGGTGCCTCCGGTTATGTTAAGCCCTGCATTTTTTCTGATCTATGACATATCTTGGGAATCTGCAGACTGTAGTTTGTCCTTTAAGCTATTAATCCTAATATTTTATAATTGAAAAAAATATCCTTGAAGCTGATGTCTACTGCAGTCTGATTCGCCAATAATGGGGAGCGCCCTTATGTCTCGGGTAGTGCATGTGATTATATGCAACACCGCTATTGCGCTAATACTAGGAGTGCACAGTATAATCGCAATGCAGCCTTGATACTAACTATACTATATATATTGGAATTCATTTTAGCACTGCTATTGTTTATTATGAGTGCACCCTGAAACTGGACTGCACCCTCTGCAACTAACTACACACAGTAATAGTATGAATGCCAAACGACTGGTTTAGCATAATTTTCATTTATTTTGGATATTGAGTATGTCTATGTATCGTGAGCCACTTTGTGTGTCTGGTTAGCTCAGTTGATAGAGAGTGAGGCTTGTGATCGGAAGGTCAGGAGTGTTTGAATCCGGAGGAATGATGATTATATTCCAGTGGCTCTAAGTGGTATATCCAATGCTTTGGTTGGCTCGTGTAACCTCTGCCGCGTTGAAAAGGGCCGGGAAACATAATCAATCAATCAGTCAATCTAAACTACATTGGCTATGCTTTGTACATTTCTAGGTTACTGTTGTTAAATGCGAGCTAGGTCAATATCTTCCATTACACAAGTGATATAGTAGGGCGAGGGTCAAAATAAAGACTGCCGACATAATACCTAATAATAGCTAAACTCACGTGGTGTATCACTCATGTCAACTTACTACGGAGGTAGATTATAACCAATAATGTTCGGAGCAGTACTTTGTATATTTGGTATGGAAATTACAAATTGCTAACTACTATAATAATAGATATGCTATGTCATAATGTAGATTATTGTGAACGTTAAAAGTGTGTTGCCAGGTTACTATTAATTGCTACACAAAGATGATTTGTATTGTTGACATTGTAGTGCATTAATATTCCATTGGTGTGTGTTAACTGTGCATTAAGTTGCGTAACATTACATTGTGCTATTATGTTAATTATATAAGTTAAGTTTAGTTAAGTAAGACTGGATTATCAGTAAGGACATATTCCTCATAATAAGATTCTGTTAACCAAAATATCCCAGTTGACCAAAATATGATTGTTGTATATTTCCAAGAAGACAATTCTTATTGGCATTGGCACTCTCCGCGCAAACTATCAATTCTGGCAATACCTTTTATCAACCACTCTCTGTGATAAGAAAATCTTCCCACCATCTCACCTGGTGTATCCTTTACTTTGTTGAAGACTATGAGCTCGGGCGACATCAATTTAAATATTGGATCCGTGAAGTAATTTCGCTCGTAAAATTAGTGGATCCTAAAAATATTTCAATATCAAGAACCGACAGTGCAGAAATGAGTGTTTTAGGCTCACATTTTGAGTAGTTGGAATCCTGCAACATTGTTCAAGTTGGAGTACTATATTCACTTTATATTCTGCGCATATTAAGACCATGGTCCATTGTGATATATGTTTAGGAAACATACCACTGACAACGCTAATATAAATTAGTTATTTAGGATTTTTTTATGAAGTTAGGAATCTAAATAAGTTGTTATTTCTACATTGTTTTACATTTAGTTATAATAATTGAAAATGTATTATCTGCAACCCTAGCACAACTCTTTAACCCTTTCAGAACCAACGAGCGAAAGTGCAACGTTCCCGCCCAGACCAGCCACTTTTCACAGTGAATATATAAATATGACTAAGTCAATTCAATCCTTATTTGTCACAAGAAGATAACTTCTTATGAAGTTGATGTGTACACACATATTGTTCAGGAAGCAACAATCTTCCATTTGTTACAAAAATCTAAACCGTATGTGATAATCTGACAAGACTACAATAATAATGAGCACAATCATTTCGGAAATTTTGACATTGTGCATTTCCTATATGATATACACTACAGTGTTATAGATCGATGTTCATTTCAAAATAAAATAAAAAATGTCTATACAACCATATGTCACATGATACATCACCTGATAGATAATTCAGTTCTCTTTCTAACGTGAATGGCCCTAAGCTCATAAGACTAGCCCTCTACATAGTTACATAGTTAGATTAAAAATAAATTGCACTCTCTAAATGTCGCCGATCGGCGACAATGGTATCTGCGGGAGCTTGTTTCTTGTCGCCGATCGGCGACCGTGGTCCTGAAAGGGTTAACCCATTCACTGATAACACCATACATGTACGGTGTATCATACTTGGCACTCTGTGCTGACACCGTATATATATATACGTATATACACACCGTGTTAAGGTATTCAGCTCACAGAGTCCTGTTTGCAAAATGCAGTGTAGCAGTGAAGGGGTTAAGTCAAATAATCCCCTCCATTTTTACTTATATTAAAGTTTCAAATAGAAAGATATATATGCATTAAATTCATGTGTGTCTATGTAGCATAATTATATTCAATTGCAAATTGACCTTTTCATATTCATACATATATCACTAATAGTCATGCTTTTCTAATAAAATATATATCACAGTTTTATGGTTTCTTAGGTATTTCTGAAATATTCTACTTTTTTGTATCAAATTACTTCGCCAGATGTAATATTATAATCTAAATCATTGTAACATATATATTTTCACACAACCATTATATTCTGCGGGCAGTAGAATATGTATTTACATTGCCCACATGAATGTTTCACAATTTACAGTATATAACATGTGAATTAACCTCCATGCCAGTCATTCATATCAAATATCCATGTAAAAATGTCAACGTTAAAACATTCACATAAACCTGCATACTAGTGTCATTTGATTGCCTTGGTCTACATTTAGATTTACCATGTTTACGAACTACGGAGATGTCAGAAACGATTGTTGTTGAACGAGTACTAAATGTATCAGTCGTAACTGGTATAAAATGTGGCCTTTCGCTGACCTCTTGCATATATTGTCCATTCACTGTAGAATGCAATAATAAAAAGGTCATAAGCATTTGCATGTTCTGAAGTTCTTAAGCCTACAACTTGGGATGTGGTCATTGGATTTCAGGTATTATGTAGGACCTTGTGTGCAACATTTTGGGATGTTGGTTTTGAAATTGGAAACATTGATGAGCAGTGTCAACATCTCAATGGGCAGTCGTTTTAAGACTGCTGTGGACGGTGTTGTTATAACATCCGCTGTGAAATGAACAAGTCCAGATAGACGACCAGAATAAGTACCATTTCTGCATAGCTTTTCTTTATGATGCTATATATGCACAGCATTCTGCATGCTGCAATATTACTACTATAAATATTCTTACTAGATGCGCACCGCAGGGGTTTGGATGTATGGGATTCAAACAAGATGGTGATGGGTAGCACTGTTGCACACCTTATTATAAATTAACACATTGAGTCCCACATGGTATTTTCGGAGCATTCTCTTAACATAGTTGAAATATTCAAGATCAAAGATGATTGTGATCTAGTATTGGTAGTAATATTCTGAAAGTAGACATTCTTCATTCTAGAGAACCAAAAATATTTTTATTTTATTTTTTTCCAATATTTTTTTCCTTTTTCACACAGTGTAGGCATAGGATCACTGCCACGTATATGCGACAGTGGGACTCAATGTGTTAACTGTAGCACAAGCTGCACAATAACTAACTTACTAATGTTACAATATCTTGTGATACACATAATATGTTTATTAATATATATTTGGCATATATAAGTAAATAATATCACACTCACTCGCTCATGCGGCCGCATCCGAGATATAGTTCACAATGCGACGCCAGGAGTTCCCTGTCCACCATCAGCCCCAGAAGGTCCTCGATTACATGGTTGGTGTCTCGAGTAACACAGTCGATGTAGTTGATTGGTCTTCTTCCACTGGACGGACACGACAGTCTCATACAGAATACATCAGAAATGATTTGATCTTTGGTTCGATAACAGTGGCCTGCAAAACTGGCTCTTTGTTGAAAATAAGAAATAATATAGTCTAATACTATTGCTAAATACACAACTGGTAACAGTAATATAAATGACTAGTCACTGGGCACCTAAGTTATTAATTTATGTGTCGACACGCTGATTCCAGAATTGTCATGATCTGGAAACCACCTTTAGGTATATAGAAAATATTTTTGGAAACTGAAAACGGAAATATAATTTGGAAACGGAAAATGCAGGACATTTACTACAACACCGTCACCATGAAATGTGTTTGGTGTCGCTTTATATTTGTTATCCCTTTATTATTGATTACTCGTCTAATCTGTGGGCATTATTTGGAGCTTTATCAACCAGCCAATATTCAGCAACTGGGAAAGAGAGTATTCTAATTATGTATATGTGAGCCGGCATATTGAAATGGGTCTTAGTCGATTTGGGGGAATATAGAGATAATGGTATCACTATAACAATAAATTCATTAGCCTTCTAATAATGTATAATATGACAGGGTTGTAGAGACATTTCATGTGACAAACAAAATATAAAGAGGAACAACTTCTATTTTTTTTAATGTAAATAATTACCGGGGAAACGTCAATTAAGGTACTCAAATCAGATCATTTTAGTTACAACATTTCTTCAAAAGTCTCATTAAAAATGATTTTTTTTTGTCTAATTTTGTTAACTTACCAAATGTTGTAAAATGTCCAATTTCAAAATAAAAAATCAGCATTTCCCTTGTATCTTGAAATGATAACGGGCGGCTTACAGCTCCTTGCAATGTGATGACTCACATATAGTATATGGGGAAAACATATTGGGATTGACGACCTATACCAGCAATGGCTCAATGTATTAATGTGTGTGAATCGTACCTCCTACAAAAACATGCTTATGCTTTCCACATATTACATATCCCCACTCCCCCCCCCCCACAATATGTTGGGCTAGGAAACCACCTAGAGCCTAGTCCACTTAGCTATGTACAACGTCTTGATAATGACTTGACAATACTGGTGTATACTAATAATTTATTATGCGTTGTACATTTACTGACTACAGTGTGTTAGGCTAGTAAACAGAGAGCCTAGTCCATCACCTAGAACCTAGTCCATCATATCACCTATATCTTGAAATGATGACGGGCGCCTTACGAGTTCTTGCAATGTGCTCGAGCGCATATAGTATATGGGGAAAATATTGGGATTGACGACCTATACCAGCAATGGCTCAACGTATTAATTTGTGTGTGAATCTTACCTCCTACAGGTGCCTGGGAAGATGTGGGCCAACATCGGTGCCAAGAAGATACCCGCCTTCCTCCGGGTCAAGATGTGGTTCGGCCTCGAAGCGGAGAGCGAAAACTTCCAGCGCGGGTTGAAGGACGCGGAGGTAGCCGTCTATGCAGAAACCGTAAGTTGACCCCCCCATTGACAGAATTACCTAATCTACTCCCCATAACATCAAGGACATTACACACATAGACTCCCCTATCGGCCTCACGATCTCCTAGGACCCGCCGGCCGGCCTTGGCCTAGGTACCCAGATCTGAGCTCCGCCCAATAGAGGGCAGTATAGTCCTCTTTATTTCTCGTTTTAAACCCCATAGCATCTATTAATTCGGTCTATCAAGTATAGTCTAATCGTGAATACCCAAACCAGTAAGTTTTGGGGAATTTCCGTGTCAGGTTGATGTCCTCATATTATAGTATCTATGATTTCGCCTTTAATAGTATATTATCTTATAATTTTCTTTTAGATAATCTTCACTTGCAAGTACTGATTTTCTTTGAATGCTTAATAATATTGTTCCCTACATCTAAAAGGAAGCAGTGCTATTAACATTGCATCAAAATTCTCGGATGGCTCTATATATGATCTCATTGTTCAAATTTAGCCAGTAAAACAATCAATCAATTGTCAGGGGCTTCATCAGTGTCCTTGCCCAGAGGCACCTTCTGCCCATGATACATGATGCTCAATTTGATCAGTGCACAACATTTGGGAGTATGGGCCTAAATTTGAATGCCAGTTGAAACCTTGGCAATTGTTACATTATATAACATTTTGCCCATGTAAAAGCCTTGTATAATCAAACAATTGTAAGGGGATCCACCCAGTGTTGTCATTCGGGCGCGGGAATGCATGATTCCCGCATTGCTGGGAGATATCCCGCATATGAAAGACCTTAGGTGGAAAAAGGTTTTTTTGGTTGTTTTTTTGCTTTTATTTTCAATTTTTTGTGTCATGCAAATAATGTTGCATAGTGCTTCACAGCATCATATATGTCCTGTTTTATACAATAAACCCCTTGTAGTATTAAATTAGCTATATTTCTCGAAAATCACATTTTGCGCTAAAAAATTCCCAGGATTTAAAAAATCCCCCACAGGAGGAACTTCCACCCTCATTTCAATTCTGGAGCATCCACCAATGTCCTTGCCTAGGGCCATGATACACAACATTTTGAGTATGGGCTTACATTTTAAGTAAAATAACATGCCAGTTGAAATCTGGGCAATATAATTGTTCATTATACTTTGAACCTTGCAAAAGACTTACATATAGTATTCTGTAATCGTAAAACTTTGAAGATGTCTTTAAAATTGATATTGTGAAATATGAGCCTTTCACATAATTATGAGTGTAATTTTGTGTTTTATGCTTCACTTATAATTATAGACATAATATCCTTGAAGTAAAGTGGGCCACTATACAATTATCTGTATGCATCAAGCTACGTCCAATGACAATATATAGCTGTATAGTATGATTGTTGAAGCAAACAGTTACAGTAGGCATACATATGATGCTTAGTTTTGCTACTAAGTATTCGGAGAACATGACGTTGTTTAACATCTTGTCACTCCCCTCACAGGACTTAGATGGTGCCTTACTAACGCAAGGGCTATACAGAAGTGGCGTAGCCCTTTGTGACCGGATGTCCCTCCTGATTTCAACCTATGGCCCTCGATGGAGGGCTACACAGTGGCTATAGATACATACGCAAGCAGCGCTGGGATTCGAACCCTCGATCTCACAATCAGGAGACCGTTGCCCTAGCCATCGAGCCATCTCAATGTACATTTTGTTAATCACAATTTGGCGTAAGATTATTTTAAAGTGATCACCGAGGAAAAAACGGTTTATGTTTTCAAATAATCTAGATATGTTATACATCAATTGAATAATTTATTATTATTGTTTGTTCATCATCATCACGTACTACAGACACCAACGAAGCATTCTGGATGTGACAGTTCCCTTTCGTTATGCCAATCTGCCGAACCATGCCAAACTTGAGATCGTTAAATTGGATAGACCGAGGGTTGAGGGCACTGTCCATATTGCTCTTCAGCTGGAGACCGGAGATAGATTGGAACATGCCTTCGAGTCAAGTCTGAGTTTGTTTGACATTTTATTGCACTGGGATTCATCGAGCCAAAGGTTGGATTTCTCAATTTGAATGTAACCACATTATATACTAGCTTCGCATTCATCTCTCTCTACCTCATAAATCCCTAATGTGGGGTGAACAAGATAACACTAACTACTGCGTCATTTGCCAAGGCTCTCCACCTTCCCCTATCCAAAGCCATGACCATCCAATCGCCATCTACAATGCCCTCTAAAATCCCTCTCAATACAAGTCTTTCCATCTCAACCCAGGTCTCCCTTCACCCCTTCTACCAACTTCCATGTGTGATATCGCCATTTTCGGGAGTCGCCCTCCTTCCATCCCATCCCACCTCATGCGACCCTTATCAACCCCTCTGTAAGAATCCTAGTCATCCAAATCTTCTCCGGTATATCATCTAATCTACAGTATATCACAACTATACTTACTGTCCTTACAAATAACTAAACAGTATATTAAACTCTATACAACTGACCTATATAATTCACAAACTTTTGGCTCCAGTCTCCCTTGATGACGTCACTCCCCTATGACGTCACTCCCTAGTCACGCCACACTATATCG
>JAODAI010079330.1:0-11793 GCA_027575025.1 Scotoplanes globosa | reverse complement strand
TCGCAAGCTAGGAGTAAAGGAGTGACTTTGTGGAACTCACTCGACCATGAACTAAGAAATTGCAAAACCATTACCACTTTTAAAAAACACATTTTTTTAATTAACCGATATATGTGATTATTATTGGGACTTAATATTTGATTTGCATATATTGTTGTTATTATTTTTGTTACACGCCTGAATAATTTGAATAATTTAATAACTGTTATGTTTCATAGCTAATTATTACATTTTAGGGACTAGACTAGAAAAGCTTTCCGAGTTTCTTCTAGTTCCTTTTTCGTTTTCTTTTCATTCATGAAGTCTACATATTATAATATTGTGTATGCTTTGCATGTTTAATTGCAATTACATCCAATTTGTTTAACGTAATTGTAAATGTATATATAAATGTTTTTGTGATATAATCTGAAAAAGAAATAAAAAAGTGAACAACAACAACAATATAATTCACGCTCATATTATAATTATATCACCCATACACTTGCAGTATTATGTTTACCTAAGTATAATTGATATAGTTCACACTCATGTTATAATTATATCTGATTATAAATGTATTCAACCATCACATTATGTTGAAATAAAGTTTGAAATTAAAGGTGTATAGTCGTGGCGATAATAAAATTGACGACGTTAGACACATGTTGACGTAATGCTATGTAATATATATATATATACATATACCGTTTATTCACCCGGCTATCGTGCCAATAATTGACAAATTCACAAAGGAAATATAATTATAGAGCATTCATATTGGTAGGCACCATTCGAGAAAACCACAGTAACTTTTATAAAGTTCGAGGAGTATGCTTGTCAATGCACCGGCGATAATTTAGCACACGTTTTGTAACGATTTAATGCAAAAGGAAATACAGTAGTATATAGATATATATAGACAGACCCGCGAGGTGTATGGTTTGGTATTCCTCGATATCTCAAATATACAGAAATCAAGATATTGATTAAATCAATACATAAATTGGATATCATTGACTTATCACAGTTTGTTTCCCAGTGTCTTTTTGGCGGACGGTAACGATACGCTATAACGTATGGCTGGCTGATCCGTGAAGAACTCCAAAGATTCGAACGTTCGTCACGGCGGAACCGTGTAATACTTAGAGAGTTTGGTGAGGCTGCATACGTATCGATACCTACCATATTTTAAATAGTATCCATACCTCTATGCATGATAATAGCCGTTGTTTTCAAAATAATTAATGAGATCCAAATTGAGAAATATTAAACGTTAAAGTGTCACATTTTCTTCATAGTTTAAATACGATAAAATTACATTGAAATACACGGTGGTGCAGTCGATAGAGTGACAGTCTGTTCAACGTGTAGTTTCAGTTGCGTCGGTTCGACCACACACGTTTCAATTGTTTGGTATCCAAGAGTAAGAGTCGTATATATTGCCGAAACCATGTTCGGTTTAACCTGGTTATTCACCAGTGCTGAACAGATTATTATATTACAGGAGCATATACAATTAATGTAATTTTGTGACCTGTAACTATAGCTTTTATTTTCTCCTGTGTTATAAAATGGTATTCATATGTTACAAATAAGGGGTAGGGTTAGGGTTGTGTCTTTATAGTCCCATGTTATAACACGTCAAGTTTTTAGGCTTTGTGATGTCTAATTAATCTGACATAAATGGTTTCCTCATGGCTGGTTTATATCGATATCGTTTTGACCAATCAAAAAATTTCAACTAGAAATAAAATCAAAACAATTAACATGTTCGTGTCAAAGCCTGTTCGCCAAGACTACGCCCCTTTAAATTGAATTAATATACCACAAACTATAATTGATCAGATCACGCACGTATTTGTCCAACAATGGGTGCTGGAAGTACTAGCAAACACTTCTGCTATATCAGCTAGATTAACTGGGTCCGAAATAGAAAACGCTGCGGTTTTATAATAATGATTACTTTCCAATCAATTGCCCTATTACTTACTATTTATACACATGAAGGTAAGTCTAAAACAGTAGACATTCATCATGCCTAGACATTTCCAATCTAGGTTCACTTGACTGTTGTTACCGCCTAACGCATGTTCTATACAAGTGCAGCCTTTGGGCGAGTCCCATTTCTGGCCCACCGATGATCGTTTACTCAACTGCTAGTCTACTGAAGCCGTCATGTATAGCCTACGTTACACGACCTGGTGGTGCCTAGTATTATGTGTACATCTGTTGCTCCTGCCAGTCTTAAATAGCACCACTTTGTAGTATTGACACCATCTTCATCATCTGCATTATCATCGTCATCCGAAATATCGAGTAAAACGGAACGAAAATTGCCCACCGTGAGATGGTGGTGAGCCAATCAATCTCCGACGCGCCTGACACACGGATGATGTAGTATCGCGAGTATGGGGAGACGACGACAGCTCATCACAACTGTTCTCCTAAGATAAAGACAACGATGAAGACGACGATGATGACGATAATAATGACTCCCTATAACTCCTCTAGACTTGTCTTCCTATATATACCGGTCTATATTGCTGTCGGGGGCGCGGTGGCCAATTAGTTGAAGTGTTGGAGAGGAATTGAGGCAATGATAAAATGTGCGCCCGTTTCATTTTCAGTTAACGCACGTCACTCACTCCGGGCAGCACCATGTTGATCACCGACGCTCACAATTAACGCTGGCTACTTAAAACATCAACTTGTTACAAACTGCTTGCCACGTGCGAGGAGGGGCGGGTATGCGGGCGGCTTTACCAAAACACCGATTTCTCGAATTACCCGCCGTGGACTTCCAACTTTGTAGTCCAGAATGTAATTTATAATGTGTTTATACATAATCATATTTAAACGTCCCATTCTTTACTAATCAGGAGGATCGTGATTGGAATTGCTTGGATACGGTACACAGCGTAAGTGATTACCCATCCGCGTAAATACTCAGTATATTTCATGATATTGCATAGTAAATCATGTGGAGTATACACACCAATAACAAACAGGCTTCGTCCACCGGTGGCGACACGGTTTCGCCAACGGGGGGGGGGAGGGGGCTTGGCGTACCCCGAAAGGGGTCTAAAACGCCCAATGTTTCCATGTAACAGTCTAATAATAATAATATACAAAACAATTTGAAAAAATTAGCATTTTCCCAGAGGAGTGCAGTATTCCCGGACGATGCACCCCTTTTCCTACCTGGTGGCGCCACCCTTGGTGTTGTCATCCCGATTAATGGCGCTAATTTGTGGGGATAAATTAAGGGGATATTCTACCGAAGGCGACCCTTTTGGACAGTTGGATGTATTGTTAAGGTATAATGTTGCGAAATGTATTAATGCTCTTCATGTTTTTTAATCCAATTACTATATTACATTTGTTCATGTGTTTCAAATACATTAATCTGTAGATCCATGTATTAATATACACGACATTTCCTGTCATGTATAGAAAAGTTTTGTTTAAATGTGTTCATAAATATGTTCGTACCATAAAGCAAATCATTTGAGAACTATCCATATTAGGATAGTGATGAAAAATGTTCTCCGCCACATCTATATGTGTTTCAAAAATATGACGCATTGAGTTTACGAGCAATATTGTCATATATCAAGGTGATTTAATACTTTCAACATGTGTATGCTTTTCCGAAGTTGCAACAATACTTTGATATATAAAACAAGTAACAATTCATTTTATTTACGACTGATGTTCCAGGATTTAGCCATCGTCGTCGGAAAATAAAACTACGCTAAGTCCATTTTTGTTGTAAATGTTCTATAAACACAATAAGCTGCTTTTATATAATAGATGAGTAAAACTTTATTTTGCTACAAAATGTTGTATGGAAAAAGTGAAATGTGATATGTTCAAATATGTTCCCATGCGGAATGATAAACCGTGCTGTGCCCGTATATGAAGGAATGATAATTGCACGTGCTATGCACATGCGATGGAATGATAAAATGGGATATGTCCATGTGTGTGAATAATTAGCAAGTCACACGTGAGGGAATGTATACAATTTCAACATATTCTATTTCATGAAATTGTTTAGAATCTATCTGAGGCTTATAATATAGTTTCATAGTAGGTTTTACCCCCCAAAATCGTTTTTGTTTTTTATTTAGTCCACTATGTCTACCATCTTTCAATTATATAAAAGACGTGTAGATGATTATAGCAAAGTAGTCATATTTAAAACTGCCGGTCGAACATATAAATTGTAATATCGTGTATGCAATAATGGTTGGTTGCCTGATCTTTTTCAACAGAGAGTATAGGCTATATGGGCCACCCACCAGGATAGAGTCACTGGAATATCACCATTCCGTATTGAAACTCCTGACAATTTCATGTCAGGGTAACTTCTTTAGCCATTGGCTAATCTTCCAGAAGGCCCTGTGACGCAACGAATGCACAAGGGGTATAGGGGAAAACCGGAGTGCCCAGAGTAAAACCTCTAGTCGTAGACATGGCCATCCCATTTGCACGTCCAACCGGGGATCGAGCCCGGATCTATTGCCGAATGGAGAGCGCTATCACGTCGTCTGGCTACTATGACGACGGTATAGTGATGTCCATTGGGCAATATAAACCCGCGGTTCAGTGTATTATCCCATATGTATATGGCGATGAGATCAGCAACTCCATAGATTACCCTTTCAACTCCATTGGGCCTCTTTAACGTAACATATTGCATTTTGAAAAAAAACATCTTTATTTAGTGATACAGGCTGTACTGCTTTGGTGGTGGTGAACGTGTTTGGGTTTTTACTCCAAATATCACATCGGTGCATGGTATTCAGTTTTATTTGGAATTTATATCAGGATGGTGGATGGCCTTTATGAAGGTAATATACTACTAGGGTTTTGGTTATTTCGGGGTTGTCAAAAGAGTTTAGGATTAATATTGGGCTCCAACTTTCATAAAATGTAAAAGATAGAAAATGTTGACCCCTTACCATAACACCAGCCATATATAAAAGTATAAAGTAGGCATTAGATGTGCTCCCATTTAGCAGTGACTTTGTACTAAAGTTATATTAGAAGTCCTGACAGCCAGGATTTAGTCGGGAAGTGCGCACATTTTTGCCTCACAATAGCCTTCAGGGTACCAGGGGTCTGGATTGCATGTCGTTACTATGTAGCCTTGTAGATGGCCTAGTGTTAATGTAGGCAGGGATTTGAAGTAATTGACCTATATTACATGTATTTTCCTGACATATGTGATTTGGATGACACTCGTACATGCTAGGAAATGGCATTGTTGACTTAGTCCCTATTGAGCACTACACATTACTACCAGGATGAGGCTTGGACAGCAATTTACTCATGGAATAACTACTTCTGTAACTGTTTCTACTTTTGCACCAACCCAATTAAGTTAGTTAGTTTAGTGAAGTTAGTTAGTTAAGTTAGAAAGGAGCAGTAAGGACAATGTCCTCATAATATGATCCTGAACATCCACCACCCAGTAGATAATCTAAACCCGACCACGGTCACAAAACATATGTATCAAGACCATTCTTAAAGGCGTTGACACTATCAACACGAACCAACGTCTCCGGCAAGCTATTCCACTCATCAACAACTCTCTAATCTGGAATATTTCATACGCAATTTATTACTATGACCTCTAGTAGCAGAGTAATCAGACATTGTAAAGAAATCATCGAACTTCAACTTATGAAGACCATGAATAATTTTAAACACCTGAATAAGATCACCACGAATACGACGAAGTTCCAAAGTTGTAAGCCTAATAATAGTCGATCATTGCTCATACGATAGACCACTAAGGAAAGCAACTATTTTAGTAGCTCTTCTTTGAACATAGCGTTATCCCTTTGAAAAACTTACCATATCATTCTAGCAGCTTCTCTCAACAACGTGGGACTGACCAGCTTAATTCTGCGGATTTGGGTGGTATACTGTATATTCTGTGACGCCAATGCAAAACAAAAGCTACACCATTTCTGGGTGTTTCGATGTTGAAGTTAGGTCTGTCTCCCAAGTTAGTTTGATTTTGGTATATTTGGTATTCATTTAAGACTATTTTTCGCATTTAAAAAAAAATGTTTACAAAAAAAATCTCTGAATCTAAGGTCAATCTTTCGAAAAATCGAAATAATATTTATTTTTGCATCCCATTTCTCGGCAAATCTTGAACATTTTCCAACAAAAGTAACATGTATTCGATAATAAATCTGTCAATAATTACGATTGTGCTATTTTCATTGACATTACATTGTATATAACATCATTTAGCGTGTGTATCTAGTTAGTCTAGTAGTAATTTACTGCAGTCTAGATAGCCAAGGTCATCGGTAATATATGCCAACGCTGTAAATATGTGTCCAGAAAGCTACTGGTTTTATGTTTCTTAATTGGCCGATCGGCCAATGCGAATAGTAAACTTACCAAAGGGCTAAAATTATAATGACCCAAATCTTGCCCTTGGCTAAGAACGGATTCCCAGCCTGGATAGCATACTCAAGACGAGGACTAACCACCTGCTTGTACAATCTAAAAACAATATCCTTATGGAGGAACTTAAAATTACGTCTAATCAACCCTAAAATCCAATTAGCTTTCCTCCCAGCTTCGGTACACTGTTTAGATGGCTTCAATGAAGAATTCAAATGAACACTTAGATCCTTCTCCACCTGAACTACTTATAACATCCTACCATTGACAATATAAACATTCTTCATTATTCTTGTCCAGGTCCGACTGAAACCTATCTGCGTGCTCCTCCGAGCAAACCTCGTCATACACATTAGTGTTATCAGCGAATTTCTTGATACCATACCATAACTACAAACAACATCATCTAAATCATTAATGTAAGCAATAAACAACAATGGACCCAACACAGAGCATTGTGGAACACCACTAGTGACGCTCTCCAACGAGACATATAACCCCCCAAAACCACCCTCTTCTTACGCTCACTTAATTAACAACTAATCCAACCAAGAAGATAACCCCTGACACCCAAACACTCTAGTTTAAGCAAGAGTATATTGTGAGGCACTTTATCAAATGTCTTCTGAAAGTCTAAAAACACTACATCAACCGGTTTCCCCACATTAACTGACCTTGTAACATCTTCAAGAAATTCCAGAAGATTAGACAGGCAGGATCTATTCTTCCTAAAACCATGCCGAGAGTCACCAACTAAGGAATGCCTATCCCAAAACTGCACAATGGTAGCCTTATCAATGCACCCCATCATCTAACAGATTAAACTAGTAAGGCTAACCGGCCCATAATTACCAGACTGACTACGATCACCCTTTTTAAAAATAGGAGTGATGTTGGCACACTCCCAATCCGCAGGAACGATACCCTCGTCCATAGATCGCTGAAGAGATACGGTAAGAGGGTATCAGAAGCAAAAAAAAAAAAGGCCTAAGCCAAAATCGATGCACATCATCAGGCCCAGCAGCCTTATATTGACTAAGGGTACTCAATCTTTTTTCTACAATAGCTGCAAAAAATATGACTGACCCTACAGAAAATGGACAATTATTAACGATCAGACCCGCTAAATTGATATACTCATTCTGAAAAACTGAAGCAAAAACATATTCAAAACTGATTATCACTAACCAATTAATTCGTATCATAATTTATAAGATAACCCACGACACCCTTAACCCTCTGTTTAGATCTAACGTAACCAAACAAAGTTTTAGGATTATTCTTAACATTATTAGCCAAATCTTTTTCAATCGTAACTTTAGCACTAGAGAGTAACTGCATAACATATTTAACTTTCCAAAGCTTAAGCTTACTCCTAACTTCTCGTATAATCCAATCAGGCCTACGTTGCCTACTGCGCCTAATGTGCTTAGTAACAAAGTTGTTACGAATATGATCGACAACCGAAGGAAAATATTCCCAGCAGTCAGAAACATTAAGCCCATGAAAGTAATTATCCCAATCAATGTTGCTCAAAATAAGTCGTAATTCCATCTACATCCGACTTACGAAAGTTGGGAACAACCTCAGTACTCCTAGCTGTAAATTGGTTAACCACCACATCGAAACCAATAACCTCATGATCACTACTACCTAGCTTACCAAGTCCAGTCACATCACCAATAATATTAGCATCACTACTTAACATAAGATCCAAAATGTTATCACTTCTAGTAAGAAATGACAGGTTGTGATGCAGGAAAGCGTCCTGCAATAAATAATAGAAATCCGTACCCTTAGCCCCAGCCATACCATCCTCTCAGGAAATATCCGGATAATTGAAATCCACCATAATAATAGTATCCTGATTATAAATACTATTAATGATATTAAAGAACAACTGATCATTTGCACTTATACTGTTTAGTGACCTACAAACCACACCAATAAGCAACTGTGACCGCTTGACCCCCACTCCCCCACCTGAATCTTGCATGACACATAATTAGTAAATCCCTTCTGTAAATCGTCACTCTGAATGCTATTTACTTCCCGTTTGATATACAAGGGAACACCACCACCAATACCTCCGAGAATGTCCTCCCTATCCTGCCTATTAATACTATAACCATGAACGGCAAACGCAGCATCGGAATAGCTAGCATTTAGGATGGTTTAACATCTTTAACAAGAGCATACAACTCATCAAACTTATTAGTACTACTGCCAACATTGGAAAAATAACCTTCAATCCGTTAATAGTATCCACCCTGTTGACATTCAAACAATGAGTCGCCCCCACAGTTAGTTTATTTTAATCCTGCTTCTGGGGACCGACAGCCGATATAACTAGCCTCTTAAAAAGTCTTGCCCCAGCATTATTCAAATGCAACCAATCCCTAGCAAATATATATATCCTACTACGAAATTTCGAAAACAAATCCAGGTACTGAAAATGAAACCCTCCAAGAAATCAATGATATGTGCCGAAACTTTTCTATCTAACCTAGGCAACATACTACAAAGGTAAACCTTTGCCTTGGTACATGCTAAGTGACATAATAATTCCCTATACCTAGAC
This sequence comes from Scotoplanes globosa, assembly GCA_027575025.1. NCBI lineage: Eukaryota > Metazoa > Echinodermata > Holothuroidea > Elasipodida > Elpidiidae > Scotoplanes > Scotoplanes globosa. The sequence continues at coordinate 2,798 of JAODAI010079330.1, read as the reverse complement.
CGAATAATCTCAGGGGATTCGGACTGCAGGTTATCAGTACCAACTTGTACAATAACTACCTCCTCGTCAGACACAATATAGGCAATCCGACTGCTAACATCCTGGATTTTAGCCCCTGGTAGAAACACTCGAATCCTATTAGATCTATATACTTCACAAAATTCCCTATCGACGTAACTAACCAAAGCTACTTGGCAACAACTCTTATATGTTTTGAGTGCTAGAGATAAATAGAAGCAATTGGAAACAAAAAAATCACCTGTGTGTTCTGAAATCCTCCTGAGTGTATTGAAATACAAACTAAATAATTTTATTTTCTACAAGTTGGAAATATTTCCTAAGCTGGTGAATGTTACCACACAAATATCATTAGTATTAATTTATTACACATAAGAGTATATCATATAAGATACATTGTATTTTAATGAGTGGGATGGGCTTTATTCGTAAAGTATTTCGAAAATCGCCAGAAATGGCTCGTGAACACGGTATCTCAATAGCCGTAAGTCGGATTGAGTTGATGTTTGGTACACAGCTGCTCTATATGGCTCGGTTAGGAAGCATATTGATTTTGACAATACTACCTTGTATACTACTCAACGGGCGAGGCTGTATTTGTAAAACGTTACAATGTACAAGCGAAGCTCTCGCATTGTTTCAGTGTTTGGAAAAAAATATACGCTATGACCCACGAAAGAAACCTATCTATGTTCGGCGGTGATTCGATGCAGATATTATTGCGAAAATTTCAAGAAATAGCTCGTGAAAACGATATTTAAATAATCGTTGGTCGGATTAAGTTGATATTTGGTACATGGATGCGCTGCGGGCCGGTTAGGAAGCCTGTTGATTTTGACGATGAACCTACTTCACATATTAATGAGTGGGCGGTGCTTTGTTTATAAAATATTGATAGGCTAGCAGGGTTCGAAATTAGCAGGGTTCGAAATTAGCAGGCGTGCGGGTGACCGATACTTCCAGATGTAGTGCAGGCAACAGGTTCTTATTAAGATTAGTGTAGCTGGTTATCCTGTTGAGACTCAGATATTAATTTATATAGCGTTGCTTATGGGAACTGGAATTGCTATGTGGACAACCATGGGATTTCTTTAGTTTGAACATTGGCTAGAGCCTAGAAACATGCAAACTGCATGTTATTTCTTGTCTTAAATTATGGCAATACTACACCATATCAAGCCTGAGCTATCTCATCATGGAAATGATTATAGTTGATATCGCCACGAATGCTCAGAGGCACCATATGTACAGTTTAAAAGTACTAAATAAACAACACAAATATGGATCCTAGTACACAAGCCAATATTTTAGCACTAAGCACCGCCGACTAATTAATAATGTGCATGTCATCGCCCCCGAAAACATAATTGCTTCTTCCCTGAGTTAGAAAATATAATTTTGTCCAAACCTAAACAAAAGAAACATGCAAACTGCATGTTGCTTCTTGTCTTAAATTATGCCAAGACAATACCATATTAAGACTGAGCTATCTGACAATGGGAATAATTATATTTCATATATTCACGACTGCTCTGAGACACTGTACAGTTTCAAAAGTATTAAATAACCAAAAAATATGGATCTTAGTGGATAAACTGTAAGCAACTTTTGGTTCCTCGTCAATATTCAAGAGACATTTAAATGTGTGTATTTGCTACCCTAGTTTATTGCTTGGAACATATACCTGTATTCCCACATCCTATGTTTTTATTTATAATGCAACATTGAATTTGTCTCTCAAATCACTTATATGATCAGCGAGCAAAAATACCAACCACACCAGATGACCTTGGGTAATAAACAATATACCTATACTAATACATTGCATTACAAACCTGTCCAGCAAATAATGAAATAAAGGGATTGTATTTTGCAGCTTCCTGATAGCATATAACTCCCTGGAGATAGGTGCTATAGTGGGAGTCATAATTATATAATCCATTAGACGTATTCAATATAGTTGGATAACCTTAATTGATTGACATTATAGGAAATTTAAGAGGGCCGTCTGATGAATACAGGCCATTTCGGTATATTTTCGGGGCAATAGTCCTCCTAGCAACATCCAACTTTTAAACCGGAAATCCGATTCAACCGGGGCTCCATACAGCGCGTACCGCATTCCGAACTCCATACAGCGAGTATATACAGCACATAGCGCATTCCGATCTATACATTGCGTAGCGCAACCCGAACTTCATCGCGTAGCACATTCCGATATCCATCGCGTAGCGCATTCCGAACTCCATCGCGTAGAGCATTCCGAACTCCATCGCGTAGCGCATTCCGAACTCCATCGCGTAGAGCATTTCGAACTCCATCGCGTAGCGCATTCCGAACTCCATCGCGTAGAGCATTTCGAACTCCATCGCTTAGCCCATTCCGAACTACATCGCGTAGTGCATTGGTATATTTTTATTCCTTCATTGTGGAATGGGTGAGGGACAAGGGTTGACCGCTCAACCCTAGTCCAGCACCCCTTTTTGGTTTATCTTTTTATCTATTTTTTTATGGATTGGTTCTCCCCACAGAGAATATATCGTGCACATATTAAAAATTAAACCCAACTCTTTTATTTTCCATGTAACTCGTACAATACATTTCAACCGTGGGATTTTCTTTCTTTTGAACCCTAGCCAGAGCCATATATATAGAGAGTTTGGCCAACTCAAACACAGGCGCCATCTTGTTACCAATTACATAATTAGAGACAGTTCAGTAGAATGGTAAATAATTTATAAAAATTGTGTATATTTGAGGAAAAACATGAAAATTGGCAA
>JAODAI010079219.1:0-11799 GCA_027575025.1 Scotoplanes globosa | reverse complement strand
AGATCAAAATTGTCTTTGATCTTGAATATTTCAAATATGTTAAGAGAATGCTCCGAAAATACCTTGTGGGACTCAATATGTTAATACAAGGTCTGTCACACTGGGTAATAGATGATGTGAAGCTTTAATTTCAAAAAGGGTATGGATGACACAATTTAAGACATGCTTTATTAACATTCACTGCACCAGGCTGTAGTGGGTCCAAAAATTACTGGAGGGTGTGGGGGATAAGTGCACCGACCTAAGATACCGTTCACGGAACCACTGATCGACTTGAAAATGTGCGTATAGGTCACCATATATTATCCACGCAATGATAATAAAAATATCTGAGAAAATGCTGTCATTTAAAATTATTGCATTCACGATTTAATTATGAATGTCCAAATTTAAAAAGAACAGCTATTATATTCTCTATTATTTGCTAAATTAGTCCCCCCAAAATATATAAAATGTCGAAAATACCAGGTATTGATGGATGTTGTAAAGATATTGAATCCATCCACTCTTTTTTGATATTTTTTAATATAGTATAAATTTGGGCTAATTAGGTTTGTAAATTTGTTAATGTATTGTTTACATGTTTTGTATTCCAATTACATTTTAATATTATATTTTTTCGGTATTACATTGTATTGAGGATGTTTATGCTACTGTTAATGAGATTGTACGCCAGTTTTAATATATAGTTTCAACTTTTTATTACATGTATTTATTATTGGTGCCATGAAAAATGATGGGACCAACATTACCCATCATCAGTATTGGCATTGGCAGCCACTTCAAATTTTGCCTATATCACCCGTCGCAATTCAACTCACCCAATAAATATGCTCATATCCTTTTGCAGTTGTTTGAAACCTTACTATGTTTGTTCTCCTTAAATCTTGTTATTTCTGTGTTTGTTTATAAAATTTCATTGCTCCCTTCCTGGTTGTATTGCAAGCCACAGTGATGATCATAGTCTGGACAGGTAAATGCAAGCAGTGTTCACATTCCAAACTATTATTTGGTGACTGACTTTTGATCTTTGGTCGTTTCCAAATTGTAGACAGGTCTTCCACATATATGTATGGCATGTACTACACTTCATAAATTACGGTCACTGATATTCCGCGATCGCATAATTCGTCACATGATTTGTTATTTAGCATAATTTTTTTTAATGCAAATATTTAAGCCAAATAAACATATATGGTACTAGTGTAATTGTGCTTAAACACTCCCGTAGCACGTTGCCAGGTATAATTGCGCACAGTTACTGCTAACATGTCACAAATCTGTGGATAACTTACAGCATTATTTTAGGCATAAAAACGAATTAAAACTTTCTGAAAAATATTAAGTTTCTGTAAAGTCACAGAGAACACAGAATTTATAATCCTTGCCGCATGATTTTTAAAGTTTTGCCACATAGAATCAGTGGCCGTAATAAATTAAAAGTTGTGGACACTATATTCTTTCTTATACAATCACACAAATCCATGCATGGTTTAATACCGATGATTTGCAACAACTGGTACATGTGCTAAACATTATAATTAAATGAGAGCATGATGTTCAGTTATTAATGTCTTTTTATGATTTAGCTTAAATTATATTATGTTATTTTGGTCTGTAATTAATTTAATAGGACATGTGCTTGTACTAGAATGGGGGTATGGTACATCATGTCTACATCAAAAAGTGAAATGGCATGAAATGGTTGTTGCTAAGCTTAAAGTCTTGTTATATTTCCAAGTAGCCTGCTATTGTTATGGCAGTGGCCATACCCCGGTAGCTATGTCGGTTCATAGTCTAAGCCTGTTGAGGGGCGTCCATCGGATGAGGACGTTAAATGGCAGGACTACATGTCTCGGCATTCTAGTCTGGCCATCTTTTCGCAAAGAGTAGGGAGTTATCCCGGATGGTCATTCCTTTTATTTGTTTGTGCCGTTAGCATTGTGATTTCAATATAATTAACCTATCTGGCACTAATATAACCTGCTGTTGATCTGTCGTTAAGAAATTATCTGTCTCTTATTATATTAATGTGTGTCTGGGTTTGAATATTATGAATGAAAATAGTTGTCATGGCTTTAAAAACAGATGACAATGATGGCACATAGTCCTATTTGCATTTGTTTATTTTACCTGTCGATGTCGCATTAAATTGATAAGTTCAAAGTGTACACGTACCACTTTTGAAATTTGTGAAGAATTATATTTCAGTTCTATTGTTGTCAATGGTAATTTTAAGGTTAGCTGAACCAGGGTTCCCCTCCTCTCAGATTTTTGGGTCAATTTTAGTGGTAAAAATTGAAGCTAAATAATCCACAAAAATAGTCAATTTACCACAAAAAGCGCTTAATTGCAGCCAAAATAACGCAATCACGCACTTGTAAAAATGTTAGCATAACGTATGTTCATTTATTTATTTTATTTGCCTTAGTAGCTTCGATAAGAGTAATTATATTGTGGATTTGCATCCTTGGTTCTAGTTTGCTTTGTTTTTATGATTTATTGGCTACAGGTTTTCAAGTTTGTTTCGGTATTTTTGTTTTGATTTTTACTTGTTTGTAAATGCTCACATTCGTCCATTGGCATTATACCGCATGTTTGTTTAATACCTGGACATTGTAAAATGAAAGGTTTTAATAGTTGACTTTCACAAAAAACATATCTTGCCTCATTCCTAACTAATTTGATAATGACTCAATAGTTTATTTCTTTTATAATGGTCACAACTATTTTGCCTTCCTCCGATAAAGGAAAGCAAGTAACATTTCAATTTTCCAGAAAATATTTTTGCTTCTTTATCTCAAGGCAATGTGATGTGCCTGTGCAATTTGCTTTCTTGTGCTGCTGTTTGTGTTTGGAAGTTGAAATTAACTAACATGATAATGTATGGCATGTGACTTAATCCTGAGATGGTTTTGAAAATGACTTAACAACAATTTTTTTGAATATGTTACTCGCTTCTTTCTGTCGGAGGAGGAGGGCAGTTTTGTTCATCAATCAGTCAACTCGATATTGACACCCGTGATATTACATTACAACTAGACAAAAACAAGATCAACTAGATGATCTACTTCATTGGAGAGATGCGCCGGAAATTAAATGATCCTCCATGTGTGATTGTTTCATTAAGTTTTCTGATGGCCTTTAACAACGCCAAGGTTATAATGTAAGCCATCCAAAACCTTTGATATGCCGGTTAAAGCCACTGGAATATAGTCATCCTCTCTCCATATTTGAACTCATGACATTACACCAATAGTATACAAAACACCGAATGTGCTAGATCCATGACTTGGGGCGTGCTATGCATAACAGCGTTACTATGCGCGTGAAGCCGACATGGGACCACTTTAGCCATAATCCTAAAGTGGCCGCCGCACACTAACCTGTACAGATTTGGACGCAACAGTGGAGGTGGTCATTTTAGGAACATGGCAAAGCCTATCTCTAATAGTCGAGACGCGTTCTCCCCCATGTCAGCTTCACCATTGTGCAATAAGTCATATATCTAGCACCTTCGGCGCTTAACATATCATTGTCATAGACTCCCATGTACAGCGCTCCATTAGTGGAGCTAACCATATACGGAGTGGTGGTGATTATTTTCCTGTGGTGATTTATCAAAGGCTTTGGATGGCCCATATATGAATCCTAACCAATCAATCAATCCTGGAGTGCTTCATGTCTACACATTGGCATAGTACTTTTAGTCTTATTAAATTGGCTGGTTGGCTCAAGGTTAAATTCTCTGACTGCCGAGTGGTCATGTGGAGAGCCAGCGATTCAAAAGTGGGGATGGTTTTCTATGTTTTTTATTTAATTGCATTCTGTATGAATTGTAGTGTGTACGTATATATATATGTTTGATCAAATGGTGCTAGGGTAACAACCCCCGGACAACTACCCCCAGGATAGTTACCTCCGGATCTCTCTAACCATAGAAAGGGTTAAATTATCTGGTGGGTACTTATCTGGCGGATCAATTAATATATGAAATATTATGAAGTATGTCTGTCTTGTGCTACACTTTTTCAGAGATTCTGCCTACCGGAGAAACTTATAATGTCCTATGAAGCTCAGCAATTGGGAGATCCAGGATTGTAATCCAGGGTTGGACCTAGTAGTGTGGATTTTTTATCCGAGTATCACGGTTTTCCCATGCGAATGACTTTCTCAAGTTCAAAAACTTCAATTTTTTTAATTTGATGGCGACCCGACTTGAAGTTGTAATTTAAAAGCATGAAAACTAATTTTTAAAAATTAGGGCTGTCAGGACCGTTTAAGAACAAACGTAGAGGCCTGGCTTCAGTTTTGATGCCCGCCAGGGAGTGTTTTGTGGCACGTTAAATTGTGTATGCATCTATCCTATATATGTGACCAATCACATCAAAACCAGGGACATGCCGCAATCCACTTTTTGAGATATTAACCATTAAATTAATAAAAATCTAAACAAAAATGAAAAATGTCTAAAATATTTTTCGGCATAATTATATTTATTATTGCTTATTGTATCAAATGCAATAAGAAAAACTTAAAAAATTATGTTACAATTTCAAAAATGGTGATATTTGGACCAATTTTTGCACTATTATGTACCAAAATTAACCTGTATTTCGCAACGTTATTTTCAATGTAGACCGAAACACAATGATAATTTACGATCATAACTTTACTTTGGTTTATGGTACATACTCGATAGTAGTACCAAATGAAAGCTAATGGTGCACTCTATACAGATATGTCAATATCTCAAAATATGATTTTTGGAACATGTCCCTGGTTTTGATGTCATGGGTCGCTGCCTGCCAGGGAGTGTTTGTGGCATGTTAAATTGCATCTATCCTATATAGTGATTGGTAGTGTCCAATAACAATAATAAATTATTGATGCATGGATTATAATTGTGTACTTAGTAATTGTGCATGTTCTGAATGTGTTATATACATATACTGTTTCGTATATACTATTAATACTGTATTATATAGCTATATGTGTTGCAAACTTGTATAGTGTTTACTAATTTAAATTGTATGCAACAATGCATGGCTAATAATATGGCAACCTGTGTATCTGCTGTACATGTGGTGAGTCTAGTGGGTATTTATAAATCTACATGCAATAACATGTGTAACATATATATATATTACACATGTTATTGCGTATAGATTTAAATGTCAAATTTGGTGCTTTTGGAAGAAACTGAACCAAAAATCCCCAACAGCCCTGACTCCTGTATATGTACAGGAATACATGTTTGTGATTCGCACTGATGATGATGTACCACAATAATAAATAAACAGCCGGAGTAGTTAATAATAATGGAACATAATAGTCCTAATGTAAGTTGTGGAAAAATCAATCATTGTTCATTGCATCCATTGTGCATAGCATTACTACAGGTGGTATTGCTTACAGTAATAAATTATATTTTATGTAGATGGAAATGATGGATATTATTGTGCATCTCTCGCATTATTTAATGCTTCTCTATATATATTACGGTTTCGTAAGCAATACTTAAAATACTACCAACATGGTAAAATGACCCATTCAAAATAAAAGTACACAAGCGCCAATTTTAGCAAATTTAACCCGGTAAGAGAAATTGTTCTCTCTCAACTTTTTGTATTTTTTACATACCATATACACCGTTTAACGTTGCATACAAACAACACTGAGCTGTTTTCATCTTTTAAGAATATCTTATGCAGTAATTTTCAGTAAAATGTTTAAAAATTATGCCAATATTTTAATTTAGTGAATCGGGGTACTCTCCCGAGTTCAATAAAATTTGAGTTTAGCATGTTCAACAACGCAGGGAACACCAACTGAGCAAAGTGCATTCACAGAGTGCTTTAATTGTTATCAAAGATGATCTCTGTTAACCTTATAACCAATCTCTATGGTTGTGTACTGTATATGTATATTATTGTAGCAACGGATGATTTTAGGAATTGTCCGTTTCCCTCGTCACTAGTTTTCTGTCAAGTTTAGTTCAAGACAAACATCATTACGTTTGTTTTAGTGGTTAAATGTTGATGCCAGGAATTGTTGAAGCGCTCGTTTTAAATAACTCACCATGTGACGTCAAATTCCCATCACATATCGGCACATCTAAGCCGTTCACTGCTGACAACGTACATGTATATGCTATCACAAACTTGTCTTCTTGGGCAGATAATGTACATGTACATGTTTGTTCAGCACACAGAGTTATATTGGCATAAAACAGTGTAGCAGTGAAGGAGTTAAAATATGATTCAATCAATGGGGTCGAATCTCGCATTTTTATTAACAGCTAGTGCCAATATTTTCTACAAGCTAATTTGATCTAGCTGGCGCTAGCTTCGGTATGGGATACAATGATATACATTAACAATTGTACTTTCTAAAAACAGCTTGTGCCATTATTTTCTACAATATAAATACAAAATTCTACAAGCAATTAGCTTGTAGATCAATGCGACGCGTGAACCCTGCTATTCATTCACTACAGCATTTTCTGATTCACTCAATTCAACGCAGAATACTGATTTTCTTTGAATTTTGGAGTCTTGTGAATTTCTCGATTGGTTGATTGAATTTAAGTTTGTTTGAACCTCCCCGCAGGTCCCTGTCATCTAAGTCCCTTCGCGAGGACGCTAACCACAACATGTACGTGTCCAATTGTAACGAGGTGGAAGTCCGTAGCTCAGAAGAGGCTTACGTTGTATTCCTGAAAGGTACGTTGCACAATACAGGTATGTACCAATTGTAGCGAGGTGGAAGTCAGCAGCTCAGAGGAGGCTTACGTTGTATTCCTGAAAGGTACGTTGCACAATACAGGTATGTACCAATTGTAACGAGGTGGAAGTCTGCAGCTCAGAAGAGGCTTATGTTCAGTACGTTGTATTCCTGAAAGGTACGTTGCACAATACAGGTATGTACCAATTGTAACGAGGTGGAAATCCGCAGCTCAGAGGAGGCTTACGTTGTATTCCTGAAAGGTACGTTGCACAATACAGGTATGTACCAATTGTAACGCGGTGGAAGTCCGCAGCTCAAAAGAGGCTTATGTTCAGTACGTTGTATTCCTGAAAGGTACGTTGCATAATACCGGTATGTACCAATTGTAACGAGGTGGAAATCCGCATCTCAGAAGAGGCTTATATTCAGTACGTTGTATTCCTGAATGGTACGTTGCATGATACAGGTATTGATCAAATACCGGAGGGCATAGTCTTAAATTGCGTAAGAAGTAATATTCAAGTTTAGAGAGTTGTTGGTAAAGGGAATGGCTCGTCAATGTCATTGGATGGTGTCAATGTCTTTAAGAATAGTCTTGATAGGTATTTTTGGATTGTGGCCGGGTTTAGGAGGTCCACTGGATGATGGAGGATCAGGATCATATTATGGGGACCATGTCTCTACTGATCCTTTCTTAACTTAGCTATAACACCTTTATCTTCTGTATATTGTAAACATGCACATGATACCGATTGGTCAATACGGTATCACAAAACTGGCGGTTATTCTGTAGCAACCGGTAAGTCATTAATGAAGTCTAGGCACACAATGCAGCTACCGTGCAACAATTTTGTTAGTACTCCACGTTGTATGTACGTCTCCAATAGTAACAAGGTGGAGGTCCGCAGCTCAGAGGAGGCTTACGTGATGTTCTCCTCTTTCTTGTAGCACTAATATTCTCAACATTTCCAATGGCTGGCATATTACCTGATAAACCCTGGTGTATCACGTATGTGCCAGTGTTGTCAATAGGGCGCGGGAACGCGCGATTCCCGCATTGCAGGGGGAAAATCTCGCATAGAAAAATATTAGGGGGTAAATCCCTTCTATTTTTTAAGCTTTTATTTTCAATTTTTGGTGTCATACCAACTCAAATAATGTTACATAATAGTGCTTCACAACATCATATAATGTCATGTTTTATACAATAAAAACCTTTTAAGTAGTTATAGCTATATTGCTCGAAAATCACATTTGTTGCGAAACAAATCCCTTCTGATTTCAAAAATCACCCCAGAAATTTTAACCAGGGGGATTTGACAACACTGGTATGTGCAGCTAATCCTTGAAATGGATGTTTCTCAATCGATAAGGCATTCCACGTGTAGCTGCAGGGTAACGGGTTAGAATTCAGAGTGATGGCAGTAACACCCGAGTCCCGATTAATTACATAGTAGAGGCTTTGGCTGGTTTTAAATTATCTTGGTATGTACAACAATTATGGCCAATTGGTAGAATAATTAACATTAGTTTATTTGACACTTGAGTGTAGCCGATTTGGGGTTGGGTTGTTGTTTGTTAGTAATCCAGTGATCTTCAGCGAGGAGAAAATCTACAGAATGGTACTTTTTACTGTTGTGAACAATGAATGTTGTAAGGACACAAGAAATCAATCAACCACTTCCCCATCCTCGATTCCTAATGACCTCACCAGGTTATATAGTCCAGTGGATTTAACTGGAATATTAAAGGCTTTGAGTGGCTCACATTACATCATCATTGAAAAGGGCCAGGAAACATAATCAATCAATAAATTATCAGATGTACCTCTATCTATATGTTTAGTATGTATGGGTACAGGGTTCAAAATTGGCAGACGGCCGGGCACCCAGACGCCCATATTTACTGCAGGGAAGCTATTTGTTGTCAGGATAAGTGTAGTTGGTTGTCCCATGGACACCCATATATAAAAAATAGTGTTTATATGTGAACTGGTTGCCCTGTGGACAACCATGGTATTTTCTTTATTTTGAATCTTGTGAGTATATATTTATAATGTATTGTCTCGCTGTATGTTAATACCTGCACAGGTCAGAAGCACAGGAAGGTTGCCCATACCAAGCTGAACACTGAGTCCAGTCGTAGTCACAGTGTGTTCAACATCCGTGTGGTACAGGCACCATTGGATCCTGTAGGAGAGGAAGTCTTACAAGTGAGTGTCTGTCGTGGCCACGGTAAAAACTGTCTTATGGACAGTAGTGTCTAACAATCACAGGTTTTTTTTGTAACCCGGTGTTCCGGGTCACTGATGCACAGGAACCTCGGATGATGCTTCACAAAATACCCGAGGGTTAGCTTGACCGTTGCGATTTCTTTTTTGCCTGGTGACCACTCATTTTCTATAAATATTGTGCGAGCTCATATTAAGCTAGTAGCACCATTCAATATTATGATAACTTAGTATAAGCAGTAGGATGAATGGCTTGATGAATGGTCTTCCCAGTGAGTATATGTTGTAGCCACGATAAAAAGGGTACTTACTGATTTTATTTGAGAACTGACTAAATAAGTAATGAATCACGGTTCATTTGCCATTATTTATCCCACCAGGCCAGTAGCTCTTACTGGCAGGGTTGGTTTATGCCAGGATGGAAATTAGGGTGGGATAAAAAGTTTCTGTAGTTGTATTTGTGGTATTTATTTGTACTTAGGTTAATGGATGCACCTATTTTTGTAACACACACATCAAGCCTGAAAGTGGAATACCTACAGTGAAATGTGATGAACAGTCTATTACACATTATAAAAATCCATCTTTTCAAACTTCACTTTGATTGATATACTGTGTATTTAGATATGTTCATAATTGTTAACGGTAAATGTTGATAATGTTATATATTAGTTTGTAAAGCGCTTTGGGCGGTGGCCTTCTAGTCTTATGCAGGAAACGTGCTATATAAATATTCACTATTATTATTTTTATTATATTGCAGTGATTTATCTATTATTTTTAAGATAAAAAAAATCCCCCCAAAAAAAATCTGATGGGGGGGATAAATCCCCCTATTTCAGAGGGGGATAAACCCCATACCCACCACCCTACCTCCCCCCAGGCTGAAACCCTGACTGGTACATCAAAGGTAGTGGGTGGCTCATGGTAACCTCTGTGGCCTGTTGTGTCATAGGATCATTTGTTTCACAGTTATTGTTTCACTATTATTAATGATTTTATGGACAACATTTCCAAGGTGTAATTTATGAAAGTGGCGACAATATAACGATTGCATGGATTGGAATTTCATACTAATTGTTAGCTAATATGATAGTAGTGGAATTTTGTAATTGCCACCGGCGGATCAAGGGTGGTGGAAGACTCTCAAATCAGGAAATATTTCATTACTATAAAAAGAATCTTGTTAATTTCATAGTTCTTTGTCATTATTGATCCCCCATTAATGGATCATGTAGTTGACCTTGGTTGATCCTGCCTGTATTTGACCTTGGTAATTTGTAATATTAGTTAACAGCGTATTTGCTAGTAAAATATATTCATACTATCAATTTTTAGCTTAATAATAAAAAATATATAATATTAAACACCTGAGATTATAATAGGGATGCCAGATAATAGTTTATAATCAATTGAATTTTAAAAATCTATTTTATTCGTCAGGATAAAAGTCAGATCTGCGTCAGTCAGCTGGCTCTGGTGGATCTAGCCGGCAGCGAGAGGACACAGCGCACCAAGACATCCGGCGATCAGCTGCGTGAGGCGGGCAACATCAACGCATCACTCATGACACTAAGAACGTGTATAGAGATACTGAGAGAAAATCAATCATCAGCAATCACAAGGGTAAGTTATTAGTTATTACTCTCTACCTGAAGTTTTCTGGCCCTTGTTTGATAGTTATTGAAAATTTAAACTCTGTAATTATGCTTTTAAGTCTGTGAAGAGTAGACATATTTTGCCTTGAGAATCCATTCGGTGCAATTACGGTAAGTATTTAAAATACTGAATTTTAAGAAGTTTGTTATAACGTCAACAACACCTCATGATCCCGAGGAACGGTCTTCGGCAATCACCAGAGTAAGTTACTTTGCATTCCAAATCTCTCTAAAAATAAGAGTTGCTACTTTAGCCCTTATTTGGCAAATATTGAAAATTAACATCATATTTCCACAACTGTGCACACATTGTCACAAGAAACTGATATCGGTTATGATTTGCATTTACACCAAATGGATGGGAATTATGTGTCTGAATGCAGTATTTTAATAAAAGTTGTTTTTTTAAATACCAAAAATGGTGAAAATTCTGTTCATTTCTGTAAAATATCAGGAATTTCTGTGATCATGGAAAATCGGTAGCCCTACAATTACAAATCGTTTTGTACTGTGATTCGAAGGTGATCAAATTGAACCACCGGTGATCAAATTATCTTTAGGCCTATCCTTAACAAAATACTAAAAACGCTTTTGTCACATATTTTAATGTATAATGTCGTCCTATTATTTCAGATTGTGCCGTACCGTGACTCAAAGGTGACCCACCTGTTTAAGAACTATTTTGATGGAGAGGGCAAAGTACGTATGGTGATTTGCGTGAACCCAAAGGCACCAGACTATGATGAGAGCACGGTGAGTATTTTAGCATTATATTTATTAAGACCCAGGTTTTCAATCTGTGGTTCTTTAGCACACCAAAGGGTTCCGTTGAATAAGCTATTCCGTAGTTATCGCATGAAACCTGAAAACGTTACAGGTCACCAGGTCAGACGGGGTACAAACAATAACAAACAGTCACAACTGTACATAAGTTACCCATCTGACCGTCACAAGGTGACTGGACATGCTCTGTGTCTAACTACGAATTAGCTTAAATTAATGATCATGAGGAGTGGTCTGACAGGTTAGTTGATAGAGCATTGGGTCACAAGGTCAGGAGAGTTTGAACACATACTGATGATGATTATATTCCAGTGGCTCTAACTGGTATATCAAAGGCTTTGGGTGTCCATGTAACCTCTGCATTGAAAAGGGCCATGAAACCTTGTCAATCACTATTTG
>JAODAI010079108.1:0-11800 GCA_027575025.1 Scotoplanes globosa | reverse complement strand
TTTGTGTTGGTCCCTTTCTCTCTCTTTTGTGTTGGTGGGTGGGGGTTGCGTGGTCGGTGGGGTTGATTGCACGGCGGGAGGATATGTATTCCAGTGGCTGTAACTGGTACATCAAAGGCTTTGGGTGGCTCATGTAACATTAGCATTGAAAAGGACCATAAAACTCCAATCCATCAATACACACATCGGGCGATGGGCTGCAATAAATGGGCCAGTTGACAAGTAACATCTCACAGTGCTAGTTCCCAGTTGTACACTCCCAATTGGTTACTAGAGTTAAAATGTTTTCTTTTTAAAAATGCCAAACTTACTGGCAGCCTGTTGCCTGTCCTCGTTTCCATCAGTTATTCTATATTAACCCTCGCAATGCCTTGGTCTCATAAATGTACTATTACTTACCCTTCTCAGGACGCTATGGTCGCATAAATGAGACTTGCGTACATCAACTTTATTTGTCCGATTTTGTACATTCGGTTCACCCCCTGCCATCTTCAAACCGGTTGCAATCGACATATCTCTAAATTTTCGGCCTAATAATCCCAAACTTTAGTTCGGTTGGCATTGGCATTTTTCAAGTTATTGAACATACAAAAAGCAGTCAGTAAATCTTATTCTACAACTATGAGCTGCCTGTTATGGAAACTCTACGTACTGATTGGTCAATATGGCATCACATTGTTATTTTATAAACATTCAGTATCTACATCACACAGTTCCTCGACTAAAAGACTCTTCCGCATTTGGAGCGCTGTACATGTATCAATAATAATGCATCTACAGTCATGTACGTTTCATGTACGCTTTATCATTATCTTGTAGACATGGTTTGGGTGCATGCAATAACACAGTATTCATATGTTTAATGCCTGGTCCGCATACTACACACTACATACAAACTACATACTACTACATACTACTACATACTACTACATACTACTACACATTTTAGCACTGGCTGGCGTCATATAATACATGTGTGCATCATTGTACAACTCACCGTCTACTTTCATTCATCTCGACAAAACCTCTGGCTTAAATAACTACTATAAATCAAATAATTTGTTCATATTTCATGTTTTTGCACTGACTACGTGGTAGAATTGGAATACTGTACAGTTGGATGACTATATATGTGATACGCCATGGCAGATTACATTTATATCTGCATTCTTCATTTTGAGATACAAAAAGTTTTCCTCCGAAGTAGATCACTTCTACAATCCAATATGACCAATGCCATTGAAAAATTTTGAGTAACTTTAGAAAATTATTTTCTTAATTTTGGTTTCAAACTGAAGCTAATGGTCTCCTCTTTATTTTGGCACTAATATCTCCATATGACCAAGAGCCGACATAATACCTGATTCTGCTGTGGTGCGTCACATTATGCTCTAGATACCTAGCCCGTCAGTAATACAATTTAGACTCTCAATGGTTTATGCACTAATAATAGTCGCCCAACTGCAGTTTATTCCTTTAATGAATTTATGTTGTATTTTTGTCTATTTTTTTACAGTTACAAATTCACAGAATTCTGTGGCCGTCAATCCCGTCTCTGGACGACAAGAGTCAGCCTCAGGTAATTGTTTTATTTAAATTATTACTGTATATGAGCGTAACTCAGAAACAGTATATGGGTTCCTGTTTCTACAGTTCAGTCACGTGACCAATACCTACAGGTCAGCAGAAAATCTCGACTTACATACATTTGTCAGACCTGAAACTTATTTGACCACCAGGATCACCCTTGTCCCTCGCCCCCTTTTTTTGTTTCTCCCTTTCTCTCTCTTCTGCGTTGGTGGGTGGGGGTTGCGTGGTCGGTGGGGCTGATTGCACGGCGGGAGGATGCGCATTCCGAAGTCCATACAGCGCGTAGCGCATAGGTACAAATTCTGGTTTTCTTCATTGTGGAAGGGGGTGAGGAACAAGGGTTGTCCACTAGGATCACCCTTGTCCCTCACCCCTTTTTTTGTTTCTTCCTTTCTCGCTCTTCTGTGTTGGTGGGTGGGGGTTGCGTGGTGGGTGGGGCTGATTGCACGGCGGGAGGAGTCTACTTGCAGATACAGAAATGTACACCTGACCCACAGCTGGGTGGAAGTTGTAATGGAAGTATTGAAGAATACATTTTACAGTTTTTTTCAGAACGGATGGTATACAGCATTCGGTATGTTGCCGAGCTAATACACGGATTCAAGTAAATTGTATTCTTCATGATATTAAATTGATAACGTCTCAAGTAAATTGTATTCATCATGATATGAAGTTGTTTAACGTCTCAAGTAAATTGTATTCTTCATGATATGAAGTTGTTTAACGTCTGTCACTCCTCAGGACTTTATAAGTGCAACGTAACAACTTTATGACCCGATGCTCTTCCTGACGTCTACCAATGACCCTAACAGGGCTCAAACTCTCAACCCAGGATCTGGAATCCAGAGCAATCCCACTAGACCATGGCGGCTACTATGTCAATCAATATAAACATTTGAGCGATATTTAATTTACAATGTTACCTATTATTTGTCATTTAATTCCGTATATAGCATAGTAAAAAACTTGTGTAATGTCATGTACTTTAAATGTTGGCTGAGTTTGTCGGTCTTCCTAGCTGGCCCAAGTTTGTTGATATGATGAGATGCAACCTATTACTAGTATACTACCAATACAATGTACGCATATGTAATATATGTATACATTAGGCTACAATTGATAATATAAATTGTCTACTCAATTGAATCACTATCGGTCCAGTAACGGTACTATGACAATGGTTTCCGTGGTGCAGAGTTGATACATACAAACTGTAACATAGGCCTACTGTTATTGTCGGTAACATTGCCTGGAACAATATTAATTTGATTCCATCGAGGGTACAATACATCGTCTGCATAGTAGTAGGACTGCCTGAAAAGATTGATTGTATTAGGCTATCGCACCCTGGAAATCCCCCTACTGTAGGCTATCAACACATGGCAAGCCGTTTATACAAAGTGATACCAGTAATTTTTGGTATCAAACATCATCATCTAAGTTCTTCATTATTGTGATTACGGTAGTCCTAGCCTACTTCTAGCCTATCTTTCTGATAGGCTACTGGTCAGCTAACTCATAACTAAAATTTTAATTAAGATGTGATATTTTAATAGATAAATCCCAATAGTTTTGAAATTCTTATAAACAGGGGTTAGAAAAACAGTGCCATTTGTGGTTTCTTTTTCTTAATTATTAAACTAAAATTACAGCCTATGGAAGATGATAGAATTTGTAGTTTTCATTTGACAATTAAATCTCAAAATAGTAAAGTATGTACTTTAGATTTGTGTATTGTCTATTAACTGAAAATTTAGGCGACCGCACATAATGTACACATTGCTTAATATTTATGTTCAACGGTGTGTGCATATAGCGATGTTATGTATACATGCATAACCATTGATATTGCTTACTATATAGGGGGGTTGCAAACGTTGGCTAGGGAAGTTGGACCACCCACAACACCGGTAATACAGGGTTAACCCTTTGAACCCGTGTTATTCGCGTACGTTGTCAATAAACCCAGGGTCACAGAGCCGACGGCGCCTAATAATTCAGGGTTCAAAGGGTTAAGGTAAATTTTTCAACTTTAATGATATTGCATTTGATACAATAACAAATATAATTATTATAATTTTTTCTCACATTTTTCATTTCAGTTCTCATTAATGTAATGTTTAATATCTCAAAAAGTGAATTTGGGACACATGTCCCTGCTTGTGATGTGATGGGTCACATTTTTATAAAACTTTTTGACAAACATTTAATAAATAATTTAGTTTAAGATTCAAATTAATAAAAAAACGTTCGCTATAACTTCATAGCATTTGTCATTTTGAAGACAATTTAAGGAAATAAATATATATTTTTTCAAATGGTATTTAGGTTCTGTAGTGTGTGTGTAGTTCAAGCAGGATAATTTGACTGCTAGCTTTCATTATGTAGATACTGGTAAATGGCATCCTCGTTATAAGAAAAATATTAAAAAAATGTTATTACTATTAATTCTAATTGTGACTTATGCATTACAAATAAATTATGAAAATATTAATGTTTTCTATAAATTATATAAAAACATCATTCAATTTCAGGTGGTTGTGGGATTGTATAGTTTGTAGGATGTATTGCATAAACAAAAAACAGTATAAGAGCCTAAAATAAATACCTACCTAACCAGGAGAATAATGGTCATATCATTATAATTATAAAATATTATTCCATATAATAATTGAGCAAATTGTATCTATTTGCACTTTACCGTAGTTACAGTTTGCAAGTACGACATATGTCCTTTGGTATGACTCAGGTATCGGGTGTACGCCAATCTTTTAGAATAATTCTACTTACACAATGTAACTTTTCATAACTTTACCCTGATTTTTTTGTTTGTTTGTTGTGTTTAACGGCTCATTTCTAACCTTCCCGGTTTAATAGCGCCGTCCTCGGAATTTTTTCCTAGTCGAGGATCACTGGATTGTTGACCATGCTCCAATCCCATACGCTGAACATCAAGCGAGAAGGCAACATGTACCATTTTAGGTATCACAACTTAGTGTAATAGAGAAACAGTATTTGAAAACAGGCAGTATGGCCCAGAATTTGCAGCAGGTGATTACAAGTTGATAAGTGAATAATAATAATACATAAATTTATAAAGCGCTAAAATCTACAACTAGTATTCAATAGCGCTGTAAAATATAGGTGTCAGGACCTAAACTAGGATATCTGCTGCAACTTAAAGCCCTGTTTATCCCAATCAAATATGAGTTGCAAACCATTGTTGCCCTACACTTATATTACAATGGACTTGTAACGGTTATTGAGATTTCGTACCATTTCTTGAGATTTTCAAAATATGCCCCGGCCACTAATTAATATGCATGAAATCACTAGCGAAGATAATATATAGGAT
Source organism: Scotoplanes globosa (assembly GCA_027575025.1). Lineage (NCBI taxonomy): Eukaryota > Metazoa > Echinodermata > Holothuroidea > Elasipodida > Elpidiidae > Scotoplanes > Scotoplanes globosa. The sequence continues at coordinate 6,855 of JAODAI010079108.1, read as the reverse complement.
TATTCTCCCGGCCACATGGTATCACTTACGACTTACGGTTATTGAGATAGGACAATTTCCCGGGCCACAGGGTACCACTTACGACTTACGCTTATTGAGATACCGTGTTCAGGAGCCACACATCCAGTCACACACATATAAACGCACACGTCAATGTGATAGCATAGGTTTCTTGTTGAGCCTGGCAGTCATAACCCAGCGTGTAGGCTCTAGGTCATTTAGCCTGCCCTATCTGGACATGGCATCATTTATTATCAACTGTTACCAACTGACCCAGCGTGTATCCTCTAGGTCATTTAGCCTGCGCTATCTGGACATGGCATCATTCATTATAATATACCCAGCGTGTAGCCTCTAGGTCATTTAGCCTGCCCTATCTGGACATGGCATCATTTATTATCAACTGACCCATCGTGTAGCCTCTAGGGTCATTTAGCCTGCCCTATCTGGACATGGCATCATTCATTATAATATACCCAGCGTTTAGCCTCTAGGGTCATTTAGCCTGCCCTATCTGGACATGGCATCATTTATTATCAACTGTTATCAACTGACCCAGCGTGTAGCCTCTAGGTCATTTAGCCTGCGCTATCTGGACATGGCATCATTTATTATCAACTGACCCAGCGTGTAGCCTCTAAGTTATTTAGCCTGCCTATCTGGACATGGCATCATTTATTATCAACTGTTACCAACATTTATACAGCCAAGCCTTACAGCATCTCTACTTTTATAATTTCTAGATTCATATTCTTGGCAATTTATTTGCAAACAATATAATATTCGATATTGACAAAATATTGGTATATAATATAAATATTTGAAAATTTGACTTAGGAACTGATACTATTATCTTAGAGCTATTAATATAAACGAGGAAGCGCATCAACAAGCATTTAGAGTTTCACAACCTAAAACCTATCACGCTGTGTCACATTAACGACAATTCACTTAAAATCGGCGGCACATTACTAACACCAATTCACACACAAGTTCAATGATCGCAACTTGATATATGCATGCAGTGCGACATGAACTTAAAATTGGTGTCACGTTAACACCAATTCACTTAAAACCGGTGTCACATTGACACCAATTCACTTAGAACCAGTGTCACTTTGACACCAATTCACACACACGGTTATAGATCAATTCAACGGTCAGAGCATGTGATCTTTATCAACTTTGCACGTTGCATGGATAATATACAAGAATTAAAGTTTAAACGATAATTAAAGTTTACAGTCTCAACTTACATATATCTGCCTGTAACACAGAACAGCAAGTTACATACAGTGAGGTCACGTCCTCAGATCTGCGTAGGTATCAACGTACCTACTCACATATATCTGCCTGTAACAGAACAGCAAGTTACATAAAGTGAGGCCATGTCCTCAGATCTGCGTAGGTATCAACGTACCTACTCACATATATCTGCCTGTAACAGAACAGCAAGTTACATACAGTGAGGTCACGTCATCAGATCTGCGTAGATATCAACGTACCTACTCACATATATCTGCCTGTAACAGAACAGCAAGTTACATACAGTGAGGTCAAGTCATCAGATCTGCGTAGGTATCAACATACCTACTCACATATATCTAAATGTCAACGCTGGTAGAGTATATAGGTAAATGTTAACGCTAGTAGAGTATTTCATTTCATTTTAACGCTTGTAAATTACGTATGTAAATATTAACTGTACTTTTGTAACTTGAACAAACACATAACATACTAAGAAATATATAAGATTTTGACTGTGTAGTGTGATGACACCATACTTTGACTTAATTCAAGTAAATATCCCAGAAAATGTGGCGACTTTGATTGCTTATATCTTGCATATAGGATAAGGGCTACTTCGATACTGTTTGCAGAATGTTGTAGATAATTTTATATAAACCTTGCAACAATATTTTCAGGTATTATCCTTTAACCATGCATCACCAAAGTTGTACATATCATTACCCCTACAGTAATCCTATAAAACTGCAACAGGAGCCTACCACAAAGTACCACAGTAGCCTTTGATATACCAGTTCCATACACTGGAGGATAGATAAGTAGCTATATGTGACCTGATACATGATAGCAGCTTAAAGTCATGGTACCAGGTCACATAGTACCACAGTAGCCTTTGATATACCAGTTCCATACACTGGAAGACAGATAAGTAGCTATATGTGACCTGGTACATGATAGCAGCTTAAAGTCATGGTACCAGGTCACATGGTACCACAGTAGCCTTTGATATACCAGTTCCATACACTGGAAGACAGATAAGTAGCTATATGTGACCAGGTACATGATAGCAGCTTAAAGTCATGGTACCAGGTCACATAGTATCAGAGTAGCCTTTGATATACCAGTTCCACACACTGGAGGATAGATAAGTAGCTATATGTGACCTGGTACATGATAGCAGCTTAAAGTCATGGTACCAGGTCACAAAGTACCACAGTAGCCTTTGATATACCAGTTCCATACACTGGAAGATAGATAAGTAGCTATGTGTGACCTGGTACATGATAGCAGCTTAAAGTCATGGTACCAGGTCACATAGTATCACAGTAGCCTTTGATATACCAGTTCCATACACTGGAAGATAGATAAGTAGCTATATGTGACCTGGTACATTATAGCAGCTTAAAGTCATGGTACCAGGTCACATAGTACCACAGTAGCCTTTGATATACCAGTTCCATACACTGGAGGATAGACAAGTAGCTATATGTGACCTGGTATATGATAGCAGCTTAAAGTCTTGGTACCAGGTCACATATGCACTATAAACTAATTCAATTACAAAATAGATATTTGGGTGATCAGCGAAGGCTTAGTTGTAATTTACAGGATTTTCATCCTTATCATACTTTGATGGTAAATTATTGTCTTGAAATATAATTGACTTTCACTATAATTCTAATAATAATTACATTCTGTTGTATATTACACATACAATCTGATGCGTCATCTTAACTAATTGAAATAAAATATAAACACTTCCATATAAAGAATATAAATTGACTATTAAAAGAGCACCGTTTCCCAAAACCTCTGCTAGTTAACAATTCGATTGAAACACAGACGGAGATAAAACAAAGCACAATTTATTCCAAAATAAATTCCCTGAAGAATAATTAAAAACACCCTGACTTTTTGTAAAATAGAATATGGTTTGCAACACAACTATGGCTCATAGTGTCACTGGGTCCCTACTCGGAATGTTTAATTATCGACAAACGAGACCGTGTGCCAAAGGGCATATTTCCCCTATTTCAAACTTGACATGGTCTATCGGTAAATGAGCCTGCCCGTGTACCATAGCCATATTTCCACAACTCTAATATCGACACGGTCCATTGGTAAAGGTTCCTCTAAATCACGGGCCCACCGTCCGATATAAAGTTTGAAACATCCACACATTAGGTCGGGCGACCAATATGCTCGATATTACTGCACGTTAATAGGCGCATTGCACATTGATAGGCCCATTGAGTAACTTCAGACACAATCCTCATTGTGTACGTTCAAACCACAGGAAGGTTCATCATAAAGAGTCTATGTAATAAATAGACTCATTCCAAATTATCCAGATTACTGAGCAAGAAAGAAGATTGTTGCCATTTTTTAAATCTCTAGCGAGATCTGAAGATGAAGTACCATGAAGTATCACTCAGGCAGATCATCCGCTAGTAATATAATATGTTTTCCAGTGAAATACCTGGCAATGAATGGCATCCTCATGATATACTTAGTCATAGCCGCAACAAGTCATAGCCTCGACAAGTCACAGTCTCAAGAATAAGCAGTTCCTCATTGTTTGAATTCATGATTCAACCACCACCACAAAGCTTCAATCCATCGACAATGAATATCATCTGGGCAGATCGCATAGGGATGATCCTAGGCCGATTAGTACCATCTCAAATTGACGTACATCACACAGTGCAATACTCACAATGAAAAACAGCCTCAGTAAGTTGTAGCATTAATAAATAAATATCAAAAGAGAAAAGGCAGCATGTCCACTTTCTTGTAAATCTTTGGCATGATTCGACCCTGAATTTGAATTTCAATCCCTGGACAAAGAATATCACAACTGAGCGGATCATACACTGATTATAGTACCGTCTCAAATTAAAATATTTCACAATGAAATAGCTCCTTGCAGTGAATGACAGCCTCAGTAAGTCTCAACCTCACATGGGCTCAGCCTCACATTTAGTCTACCCATCCATCAACACTCATCTAGAGTACCTCAGACAGGGTCTATTCTCAGGGTGGTCTCAGCCTCACATTTAGTCTGCCCATCCATCAACACTCATCTAGAGTACCTCAGATAGGGTCCATTGTCAGGGACACACAAGATCACAGTGACTCCTATAGCCTCAGTAAATGACAGCATCACCAAGTCAATTCCACATTTGGTCTTTTCCCCCAATCGTTGATACTAGCTAGTAGCACTACCACGTCTTCAACTCCACGCAGACTCTTCCCAGTGACCCACACGACGGCAGCAAGGTCATTTCCACATCAGGTCTGCCGTCCATCATATGTGCACATGTGTCATGTTGTCGGTAAGATCTCAGACGTCCTTTCAGGGTGGGCTCACGAGTCCCATTGCGAACTCTGACCTCTCAACCAATAGTCTACGTACATCTGGGTGTGTGACCATGTGCCAGACGTAGCTCGCGTTGCGCAACTCTCTCTCGGTTTGTACCCTGGTCAAGATGTTAAGACAGACACCGCTCACTGTCTTCTGCGGGCAGCCAGCATGCTCCACGCACAGTATGTGCATTGTGCCGTAGTAGTTCTTTACACCAAACACATCCTGGATGAAAACAAAATGAGCAACATTAAAGTAATTACTCGATGTCATCTCAGCATAAATCATTGTTAAAGTGATGTATAGTGTTGTGCAGCATAAATTACTGTTAAAGTGATGTATAGTGTTGTGCAGCATAAATTACTGTTAAAGTGATGTATAGTGTTGTGCAGCATAAATTAATGTTAAAGTAATGTATAGTGTTGTGCAGCATAAATGACTGTTAAAGTGATATATAGTATTGTGCAGCATAAATTACTGTTAAAGTGATGTATAGTGTTGAGCAGCATAAATGAATGTTAAAAGTGATGTATAGTATTGTGCAGCATAAATCATTGTTAAAGTGATGTATAGTGTTGTGCAGCATAAATGAATGTTAAAGTGATGTATAGTGTTGTGCAGCATAAATCATTGTTAAAGTGATATATATAGTGTTGTGCAGCATAAATGACTGTTAAAGTGATATATAGTATTGGGCAGCATAAATGACTGTCAAAGTGATGTTAGTGTTGTGCAGCATAAATCATTGCTGTTATCGGATATCAAATACATAGTTTGTTCAGTCATTTATTGTTTTGAAGGTACCAATGGACAAGGACATACCAACTTCGTCTATAGTACTGGATATTTTATTGAAAAGGGAATATTTTTCTAAATTTATAATTTTGACATTGTCAAAGTTGAAAACGTTTATTATTGTTTTCCAGCCAGTGGATGATTGATTGACTGATCAAGTTTTTCACAAATACCATGATAGAAGTAGAAGTGGTGTAAAGCTAACGAACCTCCTTTAATATGCCACTAAAATCGCAATATTGTCAATAGCCGACATAATAACTGAATTGTCATGGTGTGTCACATATTAAAAAGACATGAATATACTAACTGAATTGCCATGGTGTGTCACATATTAACAACTGGGAGTTAAATATTGCTCCTCTCAAAGAAAATCAGTTTGGTTCTCTAGAGACCACAAATGACCTTGAATCTTGACAAATAACAATATGGTTCATCCACACAACATGGCCAATCCATCTCTGCCAAACATAAAGTTCATGGGACATTTCCTTTGGCACAGAGAGTGCTTACAAGCAAGTGTCAGGTAACAGCCAGAGCTTGTAAGATAGACTTGTAAGGACTAACGATGCATTCATTTGAATTATATGTCATGTGATGTAAATATTTTTATCTCAACAGCCAATCGTTACTTTTAATTGATCAATCAACAATAGTACCACCAATATAGAGGGTATTTTATATTATAATACTGCTAAATTGGATTAAATGATATCACGTGCAATAAGCCTTTTCATAGTCTCGAGGAGGTCACCAGAGAGGTCAGCGAAGCAAAACAATAATACAAAGGATTGGTGCCCATGGTTACACCGTCTTAATTTTTTGTGGTTGGATCCACATATCGATTTGATTACATACTATGATATTGTAATGATAATAACAATAAATATATCCAAAATATAGCAATAATGTTTATCTTCATTGACCTTTGGTGACCTCCCAGACCGTGAAAAGGCTTATAAGTAAGTCTTCACTGATACATACCATGCTAAGTAAATGTAGAGATTCCTCAGTTTGTAGTGCATCTCTGATGGTTGGAAAGTGAGGAGTATCTTCCATGTTTAATAATACTTGAACATCGTTGTTACTACGGGGACATCAAGAAAAGGCAAAGAAACACATCATTCTAAATATTAAAAAAGGTGCTTCAAGAAAAGGCAAGGAAACACATCATTCTAAATATTACTAAGGTGCATCAAGAAAAGACAAAGAAATACATCATTCTAAATATTACTAAGGTGCATCAAGAAAAGGCAAAGAAATACATCATTCTAAATATTACTAAGGTGCATAAAGAAAAGACAAAGAAATACATCATTCTAAATATTACTAAGGCAGGGCTCGAAATAAGAATCGAAAGGGGCAAGGCCCAAATCGCCAGATTAGCAGGGCAGACAGTTGTAACCACGAAGGAGGCACATCATAGCACAGAAAGTCAATGCAAAATT
>JAODAI010078997.1:0-11801 GCA_027575025.1 Scotoplanes globosa | reverse complement strand
TCAATTTGATAAATCATACAACTTTAAGATGGGGTTGAAATATGGTCAATGTAGTACTGTAATTATGACACCTTATCATATTTTGACTCATATGTTTAATGTTAATTATTGTAATTATAATCCTTTGGTAAGAAATTAATTTAATGTAGATCCCAAATGACTTTAAACCTATTATTGATTGATTGATTAGATTTCCTTGCCCTTTCAAGAACAACAAAATATAAGCCACCTAAAGCCATTGATATAACAGTTAGAGCCACTGGAATATAGTAATTATTATGCCGTATTCAAACTTATAGCATTGGAATCCCAAGATCCCAACAATAAGAAACCCTTTACCGGTACTGTACGGACACTAATTCCTACATAACGTGGGAAGAAATTACACTCGAGGAGCGTCCAGAGCCGGACACAAGAAGTGATAACAAGCACGACTTGGAAAACTGATACTTGTATCAGGGATGAAAATGTCAAATTTTGATTGATACCGACAAGGAAGATCAACCCACCAAAGTAGAAGCCGAACCTTGGTACACCCCTCTTGACTTATTCGGCCTAACGGGATATAACAGAAACAGGTACAGTATAGTAAAGCAAACGATACAATTAGAAGAGAGTGAGGCATTTTCAAAGAATAATTATGATGGTATATTCCTGAATTGCAAATGAAAATCACACTAGATGACAACACACCGGTGTATAAGACGTGCTCACTCTTACCCCGTATATATCTACTAATATATTTATTATATTATCTATTATTAGTTTTATTCCTTGTGTTTTACAATATTATATAGGCTTCCTTTTTTGTTATCATAATTTCATTTTGTATTATTTCTGCTGTTTTCCTTACATGTTACTAGCTCGTGGCGCAGATAGGAGACGGCATGACTCAGACTTTGTAATATGGTCCCTCCCAGAGAAACGACCACTTTCAAGAGAGCAGCAGTTCACCAGCAGTTTAATAACATACATGTATCATCTGCACCATCACCATCATAGAGTTAAGTCAGTAACAAATAAAGAAAGCAGTATGCATATAAAGCTAGACAGCTCTAGTGACGAATATAAGGACAATGGAAGATGAAACAACATCAGTTGACCAAAGTGTCCAAGGCATTATCCAAGATATAGTGGGAGTTATGAGTAAGCTTAAATATATTTCTTGCCTAGTTATAATCTCACAGAGTTAAAGTCAGAAACGAATAAAGAAAGCACTACGCATGTAGAGCTATTTATATTATTAATTCTTCTAATTATCAAATTTCTTTCTTATTGATATTTGTAAGCGATGGCATCTATTGGTAAACGACCTCACCGTGTTGCTGTGGAATGGAGACTGAGCAAGAAAGGTTGTGTTGTCTCAAGGAAAATTGTGATTCGTCCCAAAAGGAAATACCGCAAGGCAACTTTCGTGGAGCTCTTTGGCAGTCTTGTATGGGATGGGCCGTTGGATCCATCTACCGCCACAGATGTCACAGTGGAATCTGTATCTATTGGCAAACCACATGTTGCTGATACTTCTAACCAAAAGTCGTACCAGGAGAAGACAAGGGCCAGTCATGAGTCTTCGTGTAAAATAAGGGAAGGATAATGAGGGCTTACGTCAATTCACATGTACATTGTAGAGTCGATGATTGCGATAATGACATCAAATACAGGTCAGTGAAAGAAATTGATTTAATTATAGGCCTCGATCTTTGTCAGTTTTAGAGCAATCCCATTATTTTTGCTTTATGGCAACAGTCTTCTGTATTTAATATGCTTCAATAGAGATTTTGAGAGCAATGACCTCCGGAACTTTGTGAGACATGATAAAGGAGAAGTATCACAGCTGCCAGTTCTTCAGAGATAGGCCTACATATTGTCAAATTGCATTGAAAAAGAGATGACAAGATTGTCATGTAAATATTTGTTTTTTTTCAATTCCACACACATCACACTTCCAAACTGCACACATTCACCAGGAAATTACACATGTGATTCACACAACGTAGTATATGTATTTACTTTATAACTTATGTCCTAATATTATGTATGTTGGGGAAACCGGTACTACATTTCGACTAAGCTTCAATAACCATAAACACAGCATACGCAAGTAAGTACAATGGCCATCCCGTCGCGGACCACTTTGGCTTAAATGGTCATCCGGTAGATAATCTAAAGCTGGCTATTATATCTGGTAATTTCAGGTCTGCTGATCAATGAAAATATGCTAAGTTAAATCTAATTTTGATACTAAAACTAAAAAGCCACACAAAACCCTACAGTCAGAATAGAGCTCTGTCTTTCAAATCAGATTATAGCTTTTTCTGAGAATTGTCTGCTCAGAGAAGCTTCACTTCTAGCTATATTATTTTCCGTGTGTTCGCTTCTTGTGTACTATCTAGTTGATAAAGGCACCAGGAGGTTCTGAAATATTATGGGATATATTTATTTCTAATCTACTGTTTATGTCGGATTATAAAGCCCTACGCTCTGTATTTTTGTATTATTTATTGTTTCAATGCGCCACACCAACACCGAGGTTATATAGCGATATTCAGAAGTACACAATATGCACATTGTAATGATCTGCATAGAAAACTAGAAAAAATAAATTAAGATTATACAGTTACAGTTAGAAGCAAAATCTATTAGCATGATTTGGTGATGTGGTGGTTACTCACATCTCAAAACAATTAATAGATGAAATTTGCAATGGATCCGATTACTGTAATTAGGTGTAATAATTGTTAAAGCGCCTTGAACAATATTTATTCTGGATTTTGGCGCTATATAAATAGCATTATTATTATTATTATTATCACATACTTCATAGTTTAACCCAAAGTGAAGCAAAAGATAGCTAACTTAGTTTGAGACAAACATGTCTTGGCAAGTTTTATTATACATACTATTTTAAATTAATATATATATTATATATAGATTACTCTTGTCCCTGATGAAGATCTGTCAAAGGTCAAAACATTGGAATTATACAGTATAGTCATTTACTCTGAGTTACCATAATTATTTTTTATATATATGTAGGCCTAACATTGATACATTGTCCATCTGCCATGGTAGGAATAGTCTAGCATTTTATTTATATTGGCGACCGATGTATACAGTATTAAGATACTAATTTATATGTTATTATTAAATGTACATGCTAATTACACTCACTTTAACGTATTATAGTGGCCCTAGTGGTGGGTGTATGGGGATATTTACTGTAGCCCTAGTGGTGGGTGTATGTGGTGTGCGTGAGGTGTACGGGCAGTGGCCACACCACACCCCGGACACTAAGTTGTTTTGTAGGATAAACTAGCTGTTGAGGGTAGCACTGTCTGTAGATTTATCTGCAGTATTACTGACCTCGAGATGGGCCTACCAGCAGCATGTGATTCAACAGCTACTGCCGCCAATGAGGAGGAGGATGTTGGCATGGCTGGCGCCATTGATGTCGAACCGGATACCTTTGTGCAGCTGCCTCGATTCAGCGACGACAGCAGTACAGATATTTACTATGCCGGTTTAGCAGCGGACGGTTTACCAGCTGCTGCTTCAGTCAACTCAAGCATTGCTCTAATATATTGATGTACAGATTGAGACATTGTACGCAACAAAAATACAAAATGCCAAAAAACTAGAAAATTACACTAAATTGAAAATTCAAAAAAAATATTAGAAAATCATTCTAAAATTTGTGTATGTAAAATGCGGGGAGCCATCATTAATAGCCAAAACAAAATTTGGTATTTGGGGGCATCAATTTCACTTATTGATTTCTCATACAAAAACTAGATTAACCCTTTCAAATCCAGCTAGCTTTCAACACTACCTCTTCTGAGCGCCAGCTAGATTTTCCAATATTGTGGTTATATGACAATGACTTTTCCATTATTATTTTTTATAAGTAAACATGCTCTGATCAATTTATAGAGTAAAGGAGAGTTATGTAGAACACTTTTAGGGATACGTGCACTGCACACTAGCTACTATGTGTAGACTATCTAGAATCACACAAGCTGAAAGATCTGACAACCAATGAAGAAGTGGCCCATGTAATTATCTTATTTAAGAGAACCCTGGAGGGCCAAGCAAGATTATGGATAGAGGGCAAAACGTTTGTGAGTCTGGATTCACTAAAGGCACAATTATGAGACCGATTTAGCCCTGCTAAATCCAAATTTGCCTTGGTAAACGAGTTTGATAGAATTACTTATAGGTCTGGTGATAGTGCTGAGATGCATATCAGCAAGGTCAGAGATGCAGCATCAAAGATAAACTACGGAGATGTACAGGTGAAGGATAAGTTCCTGAACAGCCTACCACCCTCTTGTAGAGCATCAGTGCTGATGTCATCTCCAGATGACAATTTGTCGACCTACATTAACCGTGCGCAATGCCACTTTGATATTTATAGTGAAAATATTGAAACTGACGTTTCATTCTTAACCAATCAGGTAAATGCACTGTCATTCCAAATTACACCTGTGGAGGGTAGTGTTAATAGGTCTCATAACCCCCAACGTGGAGCACATAGCCGATCATATAATGAACAGCGTGGATCGCCACGTTATGATCAATCATACACATCTCAGAACTATAGTAGGTCCACTCAACAACGTGGGTCCCCTCAGACATACATTACAACCGAGGTAGAGGGCAATCTAGTTACAATCAAGGTCAACTAAGGGTCATTTGTGACTTTTGTCTCATTCCAGGCCGCAGGTGGCGAGAATGTCGAAAAAGACAACAAGCGTTGCAGATCGAGAAGTTGAACATACAGGTAGCAGTAAACCTCAAAATCAAGGTCTAATCAATCTGCAAGAGGAAATTTTTCCCAAGCACCTCGGAACAGCCAGCATTTTTAGGCAGGGACAATACATTGATGACGTACTCTTAGCTAGTACATCACAGATAGAGCACCGGCAGCACCTCAGGAAACTTTTTCAACGTCTTAATGACTACGATTCAGCAGCTTGCCCTAGCTGTGAATGGATAGTCAGATAAATAGATAAATAAACTTTACAAGTGGCACGTCATTAAACAACCCAATACACACAAGAGAGACTCCGGACAATGTAACATATATCTAGTCGAAAAGTTTTAGACATTAAAAAGCAATATTTGTGTGAAGTATGTGTAAGATATTTGATTGTAGATAGAATAGATATATAGATAAGAAGTTAACGGCACACCGACAAAACATTTACAGTACCATAAGATGTCACCGTTTATTAAGAAAATGACTGACAATGATTTGACCTGAATAATTATATTCATAGTGAACATAAATAATTAAGCCTTAGTATTATTAGTGAATATAATAACACTTAACCAATGCATGTATTTTATGTTTCCAGTACAGGTGTGCATGCTAACGATTGTATGCTAACAACGATTGTCGAATAAATAGCCAAATGTTTAGTTCAAGCCTTGTAATTGTTCTGTTTGTCTCTGAAGCCGGGTGAGCAGGAATCACGTTTGAAAAATGCAAGAAAGTTCATATTGAGCAATTGTGATAAAGAGACATCCGATGAACATGAATTACGTTTGAAAAAGCCTGGCCAGAAAGAATACGTCACACGATCGTGATAAAGAGACATCGGGTGAGCAGGAATCACGTTTGAAAAATGCCAGAGAGTTCATATCAAGCAATCGTGATAAAGAGACATCCGATGAACATGAATTGCGATTGAACACCGTCCCTGGTGTGATGCTGATCACGAGTGTAGTACCATTTGGGGGCAACAAATTGGATATGATGCAGCAACAGACTGGATCAATAATAATATGGTGTCTGATGGTAGTCAGACAACCACTGACTTGGTGAAGCAGATGCATGAGATGAAGATGATGTATGAGGCAGGAATCCTAAAGCTTGAGGGTGGCAAGTTACCCAAGACAGCAGGTGAGCCAACATCTTCCACTCAATTCACTGCTGGTCAGTGGAAAGAGTTTGGTATAGTTGGAGAGATAGGTGAACGTGTATGGCAAGCCCAATGTGCATTAATTAGATAAACACTGTTTCTCTCAGATAAACCGTGTTTTTCTCAGATAAACCAAGTTTATCAACAGATAAACTCAATTTTTCAACATATAAACTCAGTTTTTCAACTGATAAACTAGGTTTATCTAAATAAACCCTGCTTCTCAAGTTTATCGATAAACACAGTTTATCTGTAAAACAGAGTTTATATAGTTTAACTGGTGATAAATATTGTCTTGCAGATAAACCCTACTGTTTATCTACAGACAAACAGTGTTTATCTGTAGATAAACCCTGTTTTACAGATAAACTCTGTTTATCTACAGATAAACAGTGTTTTACTGATAAACACTGTTTATTGATAAACAGAGTTTATCTGTAAAACAATGTTTTTCACCAGTTAAACATTGATAAACACTGTTTATCTGTAGATAAACTCTGTTTTTCATGTTGAAAATCTCAGTTTATTGATAAAACAGTGTTTTTCACTTGAAAAACAGGGTTTATCGGAGAAACTCGGTTTATCTCTTGATAAACTCAGTTTATCTGCGAAAAACACTGTTTATCTGAGAAAAAACACTGTTTATCTGGGATAAACAGTGTTTATCTAATTACTACATATTGGGCTTGCATTGGCCAGAAGGATGCTCTATTGCTTGGTTCGGCAAATCGAGAACAGCCATGCCAAGGGGTACAGTGACTTGGACATAACGTCAGCGATTATCCACGCCACCCACCATCCCCGGTACCACCCTCTGTAGTTACCTGGAGAGGAAAGTTGACACCACCCTACACCAGGCACGTCATATTCTAAGGTCACACTACCAGCAGCGAGATGCTATGGAGATGTTTATATGTCGTAGTAAGCTGGCACAGGGTACCAACCAGTTCAACCTCAATAATTCTTGATGTTAAAAGTTGTGACTTTAAAGACATCACCAGGTATCCGAGATGCGACGAGAACCATAATCACAAATATCTCATCGATTATACTGAGGGCCCCAGTGAGGAAGAATCATCAAGTAAGTGCTGTCACTTCATGTTACGTAAAAAAATATATGCATTATCATGAATATCCTCAATGATGATTCCAAATTCTGTAAAACTATCCGATGATCCCACTGTAGCCAAAGAAGATTTACTGAACAATATATTACGTTGCTTTATATTAAAACATGACTATCAGAGCATGCGATAATCCGTAAGCCGACCTGGTCGCATTTATGGTCTCCCTAATATTCACAAAGATGGAGTTCCTCTCAGACCTATTGTTTCTTGCATTGAGGCTGTAAATGATAACTTGGAAAACTTTCATTCCAAATATCTAAAATGAGTTTGCCTACAGTGATTATACTGGGAGGATTCCTTTAGTTTATTCAAAATCTCCCCAATTGGTAAAGATCTAATTATGTCTAGTTTTGACATTTATGTATAGTCTTGACGTTACGTCTCTCTTTACAAATGTCCCAGTTAAATTTAATATTGAGGTGATATTGGATTGGATTACATATATTTACGTTGATAAACTACTACTATTAAGAGGGCTGATCTAAGAAAGTTCTTGTGGTAGGTCTATCCACACATTTTATTTAGTGATAATATGTATGAGCAAATTGACGGCTGTACTATGAGCTCGTCATTTAGTGTTTGCTTTTTGTTGGTATTCTATGTGCCATTTTGGAAGAGAAGCTAGTAATTAGCAAATAGTTCTTGGAACATTCTCAAACAGGACCCCGCGCCCGCAGTGATATATTCATTAAACCGCATACTTATTACACCAGCTAACTTGAGGTCAATGCTGGTAAAAAGGAAATTAATTGACAAAAGAAATTGAGAGGGTAATACAACCCTGCCGTAAACCACAGTGTTAAAATTGTTGTCACAAGGCAATAGACAGACATATCATATTTAGAAACTGCACACACTTTCACCAGGAAGTTACACATGTGATTCACACAACGTAGTATATTTATTTACTTGTAACCTTGAGGTCAATGCCGGTAAAAAGGAAATTGAGAGGGTAATACAACCCTGCCATAAATCATGGTGTCAAATTTGTCAACATATGGTAACAGACACACACATCACACTTCCAAACTGCACACTTTCACCAGGAAATTACACATGTGATTCACGTAACGTAGTATATGTGCTTACTTATAACTTATGTCCTAATATTATGTATATTGGGGAAACAGGTACTACATTTCGACTAAGCTTCAATAACCATAAACACCGTGTACGCAGCAAGTACATGGCTATCCTGTCGCGGACCACTTTGGCAATACTAATCATTCTGTCGATAATCTTAAGCTGGCTATTATATGTAGCAATTTCAGGTCTGCTGATCAATGGAAAATTGCTGAGTTAAACGAAATACTAAACTAAAAATCCACACAAAACCCAACAGTCTGAATAGAGATTTGTCTTTTATTTCGGATTACAGCTTTTTCCGGTAATGGTCATCTGTCACTGATCACATGATCCTAAAGTAAGGCTTTGCTTGATCAGTCATATATTGTGTAGTTGTTTGTTCAGTGAAGCTTCACTCCTAGTTATATTATGTGATGTATCTTAACTTCTTGCACACTTACTATCTTGTTGATAAAGGAACCAGGAGGTTCAGAGATAGTATAGGATATACTTAGTTCTAGATACTAATATGTTGGATTACAAAGCACTACGCTCAGTATTTTTGTATACATTATTTATATATAAATATGCATATAATCCATTTGTACCACATAATAGTTTAATATAAACTAATAGTACAAAGGTGTGTTGCTGCTTCTAAAGAGTTTGTAATATTTAGGTGACTGTCAATAGGCTTTTCTTGGCCTAAACATATTTTTCTGTATATAGATACTTTCAGTGTTTACTCATTATATCTCTGATGATGATTAGACTTTAATCAAAATATAGGAAATTGTCACCATGAATCTACTCGGAGTAACCTTTATATGTATAATATATCATACCACCTGAAGATCGCTCGCTATACATGCGTGAAACTTGGAGTAGTGTCTAATCCATTATATGTAATATGCAAATAGCTCTGTTATACATTGCTCTTTCATCGGCACTTTATCCAGTGCAATTCACTCATACGCTTTGTATACCTATATATTCAGGTAGCTATGAGGTCTATATGAAGGGTATATCGTGCAATGGGCCTATAGATTAAATCAGCCTACACTAAGAATGTAGAGAATGCGATAAAGACTGTAAGCAGGCTCCCCACTATCCTAGCCAACAGAGGAATTAGGCCAACAACATAGTTGAGTAGCCATAGAAAGGTGTAGATGAGTTTTTGGACAAATTTTCTACAGAGAAGACGCTGGATGTCTTGTTGGGACGCTAGAAGCGATAGCTTCACCTTCCAGCTTACTCCGAAGGAATACTGCCTAAATTATCTTGTTACTGTACTCATTCTGGATAATTGTGTCGGGGCTATAAACAAGGCAATTAAAAGCGATGTATTTATCTTGGTCATCATAGACCGGTTATAATAAAAATTGTGACAAGAATAAAACTAGCTTAGGTAACTGTTAAACAGAAGACTAGTTTAGGTGACCTAAGACTTGTTGACTACTGGGCACCAATAAATGAGTTGACTGCACATATATAAATGACTGAGTGACAATAGAAAGGTTCCAGTCAGTAGATGAGTCTGAATGGGCTCAAACTATCCGACTCTAAGCTATCTTATTGCTCATTCTGGTTACTTAAGTCGTGGCCACAGAACAGGCAATAAAAGTGGTGTATGTATCTTGGTTAGACTAAACATCTTAGACAGGAAAAATAATAATCTAGAAGGCACAATACCTGTGGACTACTGGCCACACGATAAATGGATTACTGGTGTTTTACCAACATGTTTTGAAAGTCACTCGATGCAGCTAGACATTACACTAACCTACATAAGTGGTATTAACATTGGTTGGTATTATATTCCTCTGCTCTCCCATAAGAATAACACTCTAAGCTCCAAAGATACAGAGTTAATTTAAAGCTGGGTGGCCACCCGACTAGTTGTGGTCATTCACATAGTTGGCTTCTCACACGGCGGTGGATGGCACCACAATAATAAGGCTTATTGTTAGTACGGTCATTAGTATTGAAAAACAGTTAATATATGTAGTAGAAAAAGGAGGTATTAGCAGTTTCTTATTTTAACGGTTGTGCATATATTTAAATACATAGCTTATTAAACGTGTACATATGTAACAAACCCTAGTCCATCTTATAATGGCGTGTGCTACTACTTGACTGATTTGATGTTTTTTATTGGGTAAACTTTTTGACTTACGAATCACTCGGTATGCTATAAACTCTCCAAGAACTGTTTGTTTACAGACATTGAACCGGGTAACACATCCTGTTGTAAATACTCGGTATGGTCTGAGTGGTCCTAAACAGTCGATGAACCGACTTGAAAGTGGGTGATCCAGTGGTTGGTTGATTGTGTTTAACCGCTCATTTGTAACCTCAAGGTTTAATGAAGCCACACTCAAAAAGATAAAATCGAGGATCACTGGATTGTTGACCATGTCTCAATCTCATACACTGAACTTCAAGCGAGAAGGCAACATGCACCATTTATAAAGTCTTTAGTATGACCAGACTTGCAGTGGTCTAGAACCCACGGGGACGCATAACCAATAGATTCCGTCCCCCGACTTGCAGGAGGAGGATGCTCTGCCGTGCGCTTCTCTAGCCAGTCTCACCGCTTATAATTCAACCAATGGGTTGACATCCCATCTCGAAGATGATGGAATGATTACTAACCACTCCACTTGCTAACAATGCAATTTAATATCACCGACCGCAGGCGTTATCGCAATTATGAAACCGCAACAACATCTATCATATGCCGAGTCGCATGCAAGAAGGCGACGCATCTCCATTCAAAGAACAAACGATCTCCCGAACAGACAGTCGCTACTCTGTCGGGCAATGGAAGAATTTAACAATGAAAATATAAACATGTAGTGAGACTAAATCACAATCTCCACTAAAATGAAATATAAATTTACCAGATGACCCAAGATGAACACATTATTGCACTGCTGTTGCATCCAAGGGTCATGTGGAGGGTCATATGGGCAGTCACATGGTCCGATCACATGGTGTTGTCACATGAGGTACCTACCAGTAGAGAACCATTTGAGACATATTTCTTCCTCTTCTGGCTCCAGTTCACAGAGAAGACAGCGGTGGAGGATGTGATCACATGGTGTGGTCACATGATACTATCACATGGTGCAGTCACATGATCACGTCACATGGGGTACCAGTAGAGCTTTCTGCGTGTACCAATCACCATTCCAGGAAGACCTCCGCCCCAGTTCATAGAGAAGACAGCAGAGGGTGTATTCATCCCGCTCTTTGGCCCACTGACAGGTACAGGGGACGGTATGGTCTTCAGGTGGCTACCGTCAGACAAGCTCCAGAGGCGTGTGTGTCGGTCCTGGCCAACTGTTTGGAGAAAACAAAAAACAATGACAAAGTCAATTTTGAACTTTTTGCACTTGCAATATTCATTGATGGATTGATAAAAACGGTCTAAGGTCCCACAATAAAAACTCTACCAAAATTAACAACCTAAATAGTAAAATAAGTAAGAATAAAACAAGCTAGGATACTTAGAACGATGTTTCATATTAATTTCTATCTCCAAAATTCCAAGGCACGACTTCACTGCAGTGACCAGGGGGCTGGAATGATGTCATATCATATGATGAATGAATGAATGAATGAATGAATAGGTTTCCTGGCCATTGTCAACGCAGTGGTTATATGAGCCACCCAAAGCCTT
>JAODAI010078886.1:0-11805 GCA_027575025.1 Scotoplanes globosa | reverse complement strand
GGGCACGAAACCACTATCTGGTCTCCCGGCTTGCAGGCGGATGCTCTAACCATTGCGCCACGCTAGCCGGTAAAAGAGTATTAACAAAGTGAAGGTAATGGCATATATTTAAAGGATTAACATTACAAAACCACATATACAATAGAAATTAAAATATTTAACCTAACCATTAAATTATGCTCTATCAAAATAAAGATTAATTTAGACTTACTCCAAGTCAATTGATTGAGCAAAATATCAGTAATAATATTGGACCTTCATACTTCCGGTCTTGAATGGCTTTAGACCAATCGGTTTGCTACATTCTTAATTAGTGTTTATTAATTATAATTATAATGATTATATTATGTCAATTTAGACTTAGTCTAAGTAATTTTTAGAAAAAATTCTTCACCAAGTAAAAAAACGTTGATTTATATGTATTGTTGATTTATATGTATTGTAGATTTTTGTGTGTTTTGTAACTGTTCTATAATGATTAAATTATAATGTGTTATTGTTCCCCACTGACCTTTACATCGACATGGGTCATGTTTGTCTAGATAATGTTCCAGAGTGTCCCATCCACCACCAACTCGGACCATCACATGATTACGAAGAATCTGAAACAAAATCAGATATATATTAATTGTTAGGATTCAAGTCATAACATCAACAAATTAACATAGTATTACCAGTGAGGGGTCACTTGACTCAACAGTTGTATATGTGATGCACCATGGCATATCGGGTATTATGTCCGTCATGGGTCATGTTGAGATAATATAATACAAACCATTATCCTTATTTTGATACCAAAATAAAGAAAATATTCTAAGTTACTGAATATTTTTAATGGAGGAAGTTATATTCCATTGCACACATGACATAATTTGGAAGAAAATCTAATCTATCTCAAAACGGAGAATGCCGACATAATACCCGATCTGCCGTGGTGCATCACGTATGATGATTTAATTACATTAATGATGAGATCCACAATAGTTGATTGGGTATCATGCCCTGTTTCAACAACAAGGTTATATGACTCATCCAGGCTATATCATCAACCAATTAACTGACATTATCAGAGTTTAATAGCGAGTATATATACTCACTGGACTCAAAAGCTGTATTAAGGTGAATGTGTTACAATAATGATTAACGATTGCTAATGTTTCCTTTTCAACAACAAGGTTATCTGAGCCACCCAAAGCCTTTGATACCAGAGCCACTGGAATATAATCGTCATCATCACCCTATATGCTTCTGACCTTCCAGAGCCACTGGAATGTAGTCATCATCATCACCCTATGCTTCTGACCTTCCAGAGCCACTGGAATATAGTCATCATCATCACCCTATGTTTCTGACCTTCCAGAGCCACTGGAATATAGTCATCATCATCACCCTAGGCTTCTGACCTTCCAGAGCCACTGGAATATAGTCATCATCGTCACCCTATGCTTCTGACCTTCCAGAGCCACTGGAATATAGTCATCATCATCACCCTATGCTTCTGACCGTCCGATCACAAGTTCAACGCTCTATATCTGTGTCATTTTGTGAAATGGTTACATTAATGATTGTTTCAACAATACAAATAGTTTGTATATATCATAATTATTATCACTTTATTTATCTTTGTTTGGGACAGACAGTTTTTGATATAAATGTAACCTGACTCATCCATCCCTGTCATCCATCTAGCATATCATCTGATACCTATAATGCATTGTGGCTGAAGCCTGTGACCTTTGACACTCACACATGAAATATATGACTATTTTTCCTGCACTGTTATGAGAATTGAGATCATTATCTGCCAATTGATCAAACCACTGGTAACTAACCTATAGGCGAAGTACTTAAGTATAGTGCAGGCCATCAGAACAAAGGTGTGTTGTTTATGAATCAAATAGGTACAGCTGCATAATACTTGCATCAGAGAACCAATTCAGTATGTATGTGGGGGGGGGTGATCAACTACTAGGGTCATGATCCTAGCCAAAGGGGTCATCATGATCCACTTTCATATGGTGTATATTCATGATCAGATCATGATCTGGTTCCACATGTGAGCAGAGGAATGATCAAACATTATCCCCTTTTCCATATGAACCAATAGACATACTGCACAGCTGTCAATAATGTCAAGTACACTTTAAAAACCAACAACTATTCTTTACATATAAGAAACTACTACTAGCTAGAAGCCAGAAAAGTTAAGAGACTTTTAGTACTTCAATGACAATCATTAAGAAATTCCAGAAACTTTAGAATACTGAAACTCATACTAAATGGCTTGTTCTGTTGTGTAATGTGAACAATATACTCAGTATTTTAGGATATCTAGTTTTAAAATCACCAATAACCTATTTGTATCAATAACTTGAACACCTAAATGTCTTGCACAAGATTGCCTATTATACGATGTTGTTCAATAGCAAAAAGTAAGAAACTGCTAAGAAACTTTTAGTAATAAAATCGGGTAAAATTTAATAAACTTTTTAGTACTAGGGCCGGAGACCTTAGTTTCTTATAAAAAAGTGTATGTCAACAAAGGACACCACATGTACTGTGTACAGCCCATCATCAATATTGATTTGTTAGTCAATGGGACACTAGTCAAATGACGTCACATGCAGTTACGGTATATTCAATACTTTTGAAGGAAACCTTTCCTATCTCAAATTAGAGAATGCCGACATAATAATATCTGATCACATTGCATAATATACTTCCAAAATGATGACGATACAACATGAATTATTCTAATGTATAAACGAATCAATAAATACTCATGCCTCAGTCACATTTTCTCTACGTCGGCGAGTCTACGGCAACCGTACAAACCCGGAATCGAGATAAATCTGTGGCCGATATGCGGCCGCAGATAATCTTCGGACCGCACGGCGAGTGTATCCTATATTTTACAGAATTTGCGATCGCCTTGGTATTTGTTGTTGTTGTTGGTTGTGTTTAACGGCTCATTTCTAACCTTCCGATTTAATAGCGCCGTCCTCAGAATTTTTTCCTAGTTGGTATTTGTCAAAAACTAGGAGGCCATAAGGGCCTCCCTGCGGCGACCGTGCGTCGTCGCTTCATAGGCTGTATGGCAGCCGCAGATTTTTACTCAACAAATTTAAAATATACCGCACGGTCCCCGTATCAAATGTGACTGCTACAGTGGGTGCCCGTAGAAATGATCCGGCCGCTGTATAATTGCTAATAATTGCTATCGGTTGTATATATTTCAGACCTTGCGGGTCGCTGTGGCAAATGTGCATCAATAGGCCTCTACTGGAAAGTTATATTTTTCATTTCAATATAGGGGCTAGGTGTACTTTCACTTTTGAAGTATGTGATAATATATATTCCTATGACACAGTGTTTAATTTCCTTCTTGGTATTCGTTGTAGATTTAAATAGGAAATTGAGATCATGATACATTGTACCTAAAAGTGCATCTCATTTACAAGAAATAATAAATATGTTACCTCAATTTAAAATATAAAATCACTGGAAACTAGGCCAAAATCAAGACCCAATAACAACTTATTATTCAAAAGCAACATAACATTGTGTTGATAGTATTAATATGAAGCCAGTTAAAGTAGCCAATCCTATTGGATCGGAATTCTTGTGGGATTTAATAAAGTTTTCAAATGAAGCAGGTGTGCCATTAAATTGAGGGCATACTTTGCCAGGGGCAATATCTTTATGACGGGTCACTGGGATACTCAGGGGATATCAGGTCTTGACTTGTTATTATCGTTTCATAATGGTACAGTGTGTAGATGTCAGCAGTGTGCCTAGAATAACAGTACTATACATTTACTTCAGGGATACAATACAGTCGATGCAAGGCGCTGAATATAGGAGTGAAAAAAGTGCCCCAATATAGCGTTGTTTGTTGAGAATTATGGTTTCGGATATATGAACTGGTAACACAGTAGTATGGGTATGGAGCTAGACTCTAATTGGTAGTTCCACGATAGTGTGTTCTTGCCATGTAGGTTTCATGGACATGCTAAGGGTTAAACAGACTGTATAGGCTTGGTTCTCCGCACTGTATATAGGCCTGGTTAAACAGAGGAAGGAAGTAGCCAACTGTCACCTAGTCATTGTCTCATCATGACAGAGTATGTCAACTATATACAGACATACAGGCTCAGTCTGGTCAATGAATAAACCAGGAAAGAGGCATGGTATGTTACCTAGCAACAGATTATATGCAAACAAATATCACCATCTGAAACACTTCACGTTACATGGCACATCTCTGTAACAAGCGGCAATGATTATACGGACAATTAATGCCCTCCATGGATTGCATAAACCCAATGAATTTACAGACAATTAGTCCCCTCAGTGGATTGTGTAAACGCAATGAATTTACAGACAATTAGTCCCCTCAGTGGATTGTGTAAACTGATTAATGAAGTCTGTCAGACCTAAGAAAGATAAAATACATGCGTAAATAGTGCCCCATGTTGCGCATCATTGAGTTATAACCAACCAATTACAACTAGGTAGAACTACATGATTGATGTACTTTAATGTAGCCTATATAGTAATCTGTTTGTCTGATAAACGATCAGTCAGGAGGGGTCGGACAGTTGTGACGTTAATGTCTCCTTAAAATAGACATACCATTATGCAGTGAATCATCATTTAGGAGTAGCAGCGTACACATATATATATATATATATACTGTTGAGCATAGTATGATTCATGTTGAGCAGTAGTATGCTGTAATTCATGGCTCCTTTCAATAATCAAGGTCATAGAAAGACCCCTAAAGCGTTAATTATGAGCTAATGGTTAATACATTTATTTTATAATTAGTCTGATTTCAGAATAGGGCTTAGATATGGCTAAGGAGTAGGCTGTGGCGTAGTGGTAAGCGCTACGCTCTTGCACCACTGCGACCGGGGCTCGATCCCCGATCGGACATGCAAATGGGATGGCCATGTCTAGAACTAGTTGTTGTTTTTTATCCCCTCTTATCCCCTTGTCCGTTCGTTGAGTCACCGGGCCTTCTGGAAGATTAGCCAATGGCTAAAGAAGTTACCCTGACCTGAAATGTTGAAACAAATAAATGATTCATGTCTAATACAATTTATTTTAAAGTCAATCAGATGGGACATGAAAAAATCCAGTTCTTTGGATTGATCGACTGATTCATTACGTTTCCCGTCCCCTGTCAATGATTAGGTATTTATATTGTCTATATATGAGCCACCCAAAGCCTTTGATACCAGTTTAAGGCGACAGCCACTGCAATGTAGTATTGTGGACATATATACAGACTAATACAATTTTCTGGACCTTTTCATAAAGACGGTAATAATAATAGACGAAGCTAACTTCATAAAATAAAGGTTGAACAGATTGTTTGCC
The DNA here is from genome assembly GCA_027575025.1 of Scotoplanes globosa. Lineage (NCBI taxonomy): Eukaryota > Metazoa > Echinodermata > Holothuroidea > Elasipodida > Elpidiidae > Scotoplanes > Scotoplanes globosa. Next base: position 6,420 of record JAODAI010078886.1, on the reverse strand, counting down.
GTATTTATTTTATTCCCAATGTTTTTTTCAATGGTTAGTCATGTAGTATTAAACACAACAACCATAATTGTAAACTTTGTATCTTTTGAATTTCTTTACTATTACACCTGTACATGTTGCTACTTGAGTTCTTACAAGTAATTTCTACCAATTTAGCCCTATAGTGGAATTCCCATTATAGCCCCATAGCTCACTACACATTCAATTCATGCAGTTATATAACTCAAATACTTTCATTTGAACTGGACAATAAGTTCTTTATTATTCTTTATCATTGACCTAGTTAGTAATATGTAATAGGTAGTTTTAGCAGATTTGACCAAACTAATTTCAATGGCCAAATGGGTCAAGTCAACATTAGCTACAGTACAGCTACAGGGATCATATCATCCAGGCAGGTATTCTATACTACACAATATTACACAAATCATCAGCTGTGTCAGACATCAGAATTAAAAGAAATAGTTCACAATATGGAGTCATCTCTTATTGGCCCCAGATTATAATCAGGGTCTTTTGGGTTTAAATTTAGGGCTACGGATGACTTAACGGGACAGGACACACAGGATACACCATGGCAGATCGGGTACTATGTCGGCATTCTTCATTTTGAGATAGGGGAACTTCTCCTCCAAAATATATCACAATCCAATGGAATATGACCAACTCCATTAAAATAATTAAGTAACTCGGTTATCAAAATAAAGTTAATGGTCTCCTATTTCATTTGACACTAATATCTCAACATGACCAAGGGTCGGACATAATATGTGATCTGTCATGGTGCATCACATATATATTGCCGTCATGAATCTAATTCAGTGTAAGAGCATTGTCAGTAGAGTATGGTTGATTGATTGATTCATTCATGTTGTGCATATAATCCAGTGTTCCGGTACCGTACTCAAATAAGAACTGTAGACATCAGCACTCTATTAAATCAAAGTATTACTGACATTATCTTAGGTCTAGGACTGTTCAATTACTTTGGCAATAGAGCTCTACCATGCTGTTTGCCATCTTAAAACCTACCTTTTGGGGACAAAAACAAACATTTTAAATCATATTTATTCGTCAAGAACTATAAACAAGACATAGTCTGAAACTGGCGGGCATGTTGCCCACTTCAGGCCCCCTAGGCAACAATGTAAAGAGTGGACTTGGTCCAAGTGTTTTACATGTAATTCTTTATTTTACTTGTCTTTAAATCTTGATTGACATACAGTATATTCAAATTGATTTCGTATACGAAAATGGCTGTGCTAATGAAGTACAGTATTCCATACATACATGTAAATCCCTGGAAAATGGTACCACAACTTCAAGTTACAGCTTCCAAGCCCCCCCCCCCCCCTTAACGCGACCCGCTAAGTTTGGTTTTCCGTGTCCCACAATAAGTAAGGGTGGACTTGGTCCAAGTGTATTATAATGTAATTCTTTATTTTTCTTAGTTATCTTTATTTTCCTTTTATTTAAATCTTGATTGACATGTATTCAAATTAATTTCAAATACGAAAATGACTGTTCTATTGAAGTATTCCATACACGTATATAAAATCTCTGAAAAATGGTAAAACAACTTCAAGTTCCAGCTTCCAAGCCCCCCTAAGGCTACCCGTTAAGTTTGAGCTTTCCATGGCCCCAGCAAGTAACATAATTAGCTTCAGTTTGGCTCACAACATAATGTAGTTCATAAGAATCCCTGATTTATAGGTCAAATCACGGACATGCATTCTGTAGTGAGATGTTGTCGTACACCCAGATTGAACCCGCGACCTCTAGAACAAAAGACCAATCCTCTAGCAACCGAGTGACCCAGTCAAGACATTTGTAATTAAATTAACGGTGCTGTACAAATATTAATATCTAACGCTAGCTAGCAATGTGGGAGGAGTCTAGATGATAGCCCTGAATAAACACAAACAGTGAATTATCAGCATTGACAGACTGACCGTTTGATAAAGACTTTATAATTATATCCGGCCTGACATTAAACAAACGCCAGTTACACTACACTGACCAGTTATGATCATGAGATATTAAAATGAATTTGAGGTAAAGAAAACAGTTTGCAGTCGCCTTCTATTAATATCCAACGTCACCATCATTATGAATCAGGACAGTATTGAGAGTTGAGAGGGATATATGCTCCGTCTACGTTAAACTAGAATTCCTCAACGGCAGCGGAAGTCTATTTAAACTGAGTCACGGTCGAGGATTGACGCGAGTCTTGTACCAACTCTCAAAACAGTCTCTTGCAGTCTCACTATAAAGAGAATTGACGTAAGCAAAATACCAATCATTCGCCAACCTACTGGATAACAACTTAACAAGCAACATTGTATCATGTGACAGCCGTGATTAAATCTATTCTTGGAAAAACAAAATTAATGTGCCTGTCTTTTGAAGACTACTTGAATGTATATCTCTGATAAATTTTTTTGATACATGACAGGTTGTGAAATAATTTATACAGAAAATGGAAGCTACATATATATTTATGTATATTACAAATGTTCAACCATTCTATCTTGGAAATCATATTGGCCAGTCGCAGTACATACATGTCATGTTCCCACTAATATAAATTGTAAGAGTATGTATTCATCTGTTGCTTTCATCCAGAGGTGGAATAAATATTGCATCGAACCCCATACATATAGTTGGGGAATGAATGAATGAATAGCTTTTCTGATCCTTTTCAACGCAGTGGTTATATGAGCCACCCAAAGCCTTTGATATACCAGTTAGAGCCACTGGAATATAAACATCATAGGTAGCTCCAATGTTGAATATAATGATCCAGTCAACAATTCATCAACAAGTTCTGTCTCGTCAGAGTGCTATATGATGGGCATGCATACTTTTTAAACTAAATTGGTGATACAGTGTTATACCCTGTATCATATTATATACATTATTGATAGCAGTGATGATATATTTGATAGAGTGATAGGGGGTCAAAAACGTTTAAATTTTATCCTATCCACCGTTCTGGGGGAAGGATAAATGGGATGTGTTCCCTTCATCACATTTTGCGACTGTGAATTGGTTGAAATGATGCTACTGTATCATTGCAACTTTTTCCATACTTTTGTGATAGACTTTTTCCATTATTATAACTGCATTGTATTCCAATAAGGAGACACCCGTTGAGCCCAAGGGTGGATAGAAATGCACGTTCAACAGTCCCCTATCAGGGCTCCAATTCTTCTTGATTTCACACACATTTACTTGCACATGCAGTCACTGATTAAATGGTGTCTGGCATGTATGTAATCATCAAGACAAAAACGTATGCTGATTACCATAAATTCCAATTTGAATTACCAACATTGATAAAGAATAAGATAAGGAACCCCTAATTCAAAATCATCATTGGTTAGATTGTTTTGATTACCTTATTGTTATAAAAACCCAAACAAATCAAATGTAGCACTATGCGACTAAACAACGTCTTCCGAGGAAGCTAGCACGCCATACCAACAGTCTAAATTAATTTATTTGAACTACAGTAAATGTATTATGTTCCTTTACCTTGGCGTGAGAGAGAGAAATATTGTTCCATCGGTGCTTGTTTCAGAGTTACTGTTTGATGAGGATGAAGAATCACTGGAAGTTGGTGAATTGTGTGGAATCGGCATGTGCTCTTCAAGTCTAGGAGCACCTAAACAGTAGATGTAAAGAGTCAATAGTTGAGTCAATAGTTCATTCATCAGAAACATGAATTTATAAATAAACTAAAGCAGACATGTAATGTATCGGTAGTCGTTATAAAATCTAAAATACATTTTGGGGAATTTTATTTTGGTACCGTCAAATATATACCGGTCCTAATGAATTGTATTATTATATCCTACTAAATAAATTAATTCAATTTTGAAGAGTTGACTTGTTAAAACAACAATCAAAATTAGAGAAGCCTAACCGTAAGTACAGGCCGAAGACACAAGAGGCACTGAATTGGGGCACTGACAACTAGAGGCACTAGATGCTAGTACCTTCAAAACGTCAGTGAATGCTAGTACCTTCAAAATAACCAACGACAAGTTGAAGGCTAGGACCGTCAAAATAACCAACTTTAGGCACAATATGTCACAACCTTAAGAGTCAATATTTCCTTCATCAGAAACATGAATTTATAAATAAATAAAAGCAGACATGCAATATGTAATGACATTATGACAATATGTCACGACCTTCAAAATAACCAGAGGTACTGACGACTAGTACCTTTAAAGTCATGGGAGGCACAGGATGCTAGGGCTTTAAAATAATAAGATGCACTATGCACTGGAGGCTATGAATATCAAAATAACCAGAGACACACTGGTTGCTACTTATCTTAACCAAAGACACTGAAGGTAATACCTTGAAAATAACAAGGGCCCAATATGCCAGGACATTCAAAATAACTAAATAGGTACTAGCTGATAGCTTAGTACCTTCAAAATATTAAACTAGAGACACTGAAGACTAGGGTCCTACAGTATTTAAAAAACTTACAAACATTCGTAAATGGGATGTACAAAGATTAAAAGTGCGTAACTTTGAAATAGACCTTAACTTTAAGAAGATAAATATGTTCGATATCACAAAGCCAAATCGTTCTTAACTCTGGCTGAAATCGTACATAAATTTACATCTGACTGTGAGTATGCGTAAGTTAATGTTCGTACTAACTAATTTGACTAAAACACAGTTTTTGAAGACTGCGCTTATAATTGCAGTGTTCAAATTAAAATTAAATACAGTCAATCGATATCTAAACTCCTGTCAATATTGAAGAAGGCTGGGTGGAGTAAATGGTCGGAATCTTTGAATGGCGGAAACATAATAATACCCATGTTAATAGCAGACTTACAAACTTTTAAATCGTTTGTAAATAAAACTTTGTAGGACGATCATTCTTCTTAAATATCCTATTTCTTGTGAAATAGGACCCTGACGGCTACTACTCTACCTTCTAAATCACTAGAGTCACAGACTGCTAGGACTATCAAAATAATTAGAGGCACAGGAGGCTAGCAACCTTCAATATAATAAGAGGCATTAATTGTCTGTAACAGTTCTTCGTAACCCTGATGTTTAATAGAAAAGCTCTCTTAATATATTCCTAGTGGAGAATCGCTGGTTTGTTGACCATGCTCCAATCCTCCTGTATGCTGAACATAAAGCGAGAAGGCAACAAATTGTACCATTTTTGAAATATTTGATATGACCCAATTTTGAAGGAAAATTCCTGTTTGGACTTTTATTCACTAAAACATTAGATATTTGAAATTTCTTGGAATTGATCAGATTCACATATATGTTTGTGCCATGGTGAAGAATCAACTTGATAAATGAAACAACATATGAAACTGTATACAAATAATCAATGTCTAAGAGTGCAATGAGGCAGAATATTTCATGAGTTGAAAGATTGCAGTGGTTCCATTTAACGAGGTGGAACAGAGTCGGATGGAAGCACTGCCAATCTTTCAGCGAATGAAATATTATGCCACATTGCACAAACAAAATTAATTTATTACTTATTCGATACAACACCCTTTTGTATGTCGCCGTTTTGTTTTTATTTCTGTTGTAGTCTGCGTGGCTATTGCTAAAGTAGGGAAATTATCCCCTTTTTTCACTCAAAATAAAAGAAATGACCATCCGGGATGTACTCCCAGCGAAAGGATGGCCACATTAAGATAACGAGACAACAATTTTACATCCTCATCCGATGGACGTTCCCCTCACTAGGTTTAGCCATGCAGACAGCTACCGGGAGCCACTGGTGAGAGTTGAGTTATTGTGGAAGATCAGTTTAAATGTTGTATAAGTTAGGTTTATTTAGGTAAGAAAGAGTCAGTAAGGACATAGTTCTCGTAATATGATGCTGTCGAACCTCCGTCATCTAGTGGACCTCCTAAACCTGTCCACATGCAGTCACAAATATACAGATCAAGACCATTCATTAAGGCATTGTAAATATCCACGCGAACTAAAGATTTCTGCAAGCCATTCCACTCGTCATCAATGAGAAGGAACACCTAACCTGGAATATATAGGTATCATATGTAATAGGACTACAGAATGACCTCTGGTACCAGAATAATCACATATATTGTAAAAAATCATTGAACTTCAACTTAACAAAACCATGAACAATATGAAATACCTGAAATAGATCACCACGAACACCACAAAGTTTCCAATTTGTAAGCTGTAGATTATAATGAAACTATACCATGAACGTACAAACTTTATACATTGGTTCCCTTGTCATAATACTATTGTTGGTTGGTTGTGTTTAACGGCTCATTTCTAACCTTCGGTTTAATAGCGCAGTCATCGTAATTTTTTCCTAGTCGAGGATCACTGGATTGTTCACCATGCTCCAATCCCATACGCTGAACATCAAGCGAGAAGGCA
>JAODAI010078885.1:0-17803 GCA_027575025.1 Scotoplanes globosa | reverse complement strand
TATATATTGTCCAATATTTTGGATTTTGAATAATCTTTTATACATTGATTCTTTTATAATTGTCAGCATTTATTTAATTATTTTGGCGTTTGTGATTTCCATGGTCAATTATGTGCAAAAGTGAAACGAGAGAGTGATTTTTGCCAAAAATGACACATATGGGCATATTTTCAGGTAATAATTATGCGATTTGGACAGTTTTGTCACTGTTGTAGACATAGCTTAACTGATAGTAGTCAATAGTATGGCATGGTAGTCGTTGTCTACAAGTTTACCGTTTTTGCCACCCAAGCAATGAAGTTATTTACGAAGTTCGTACCCTGATTGTAAAACGACCCATATATCTTGATAATGTCGCTCTGTCGGTGCGGCGACTTCATGTGAGCGAAAATTATTAGATGATAAGGATTGCAGGAAGCTAAGCGGGTGGATAGGCGTAGGTTACATAATAATTATACGTGGATTAGGGTAACTATGATTATTACCGAGTGGTTGGTAAGGTACATATGATGTTGAGCTAAGTATTTATCATGTATATGCATGGAGGTAGACTCCCCTAAAGAACAATGTCGCACACGAAAGTTGGTAGAAGGGGTAGGGGATGCCTCATTTGAGATGGAAGAACTGTGTTGAGAGTGATTAGGGGACGTCAACTGGCGATATCGATTTATGAGTCATGACTATGATACATAGCGGGATGTGTATCGAGCTTGGGCAAATTATTCTGCAGTTAGTTTGTGTTTTATCGTTATCCCCTTGTCAGGGATACATGAAGTAGATTGAGAGATACTGTATTTTTTTTGTTTTTTGGGGGGGTATTTCATTGTTTTAGCTGAAATAATATGTATACTTATAAACAAGTTCAATACAAGTACACATATTGTCAATCAATTTACAAATAACAGTGCTACAATACATTATAATCTGTATTCATATACTCTAGTATGTGTGAGCACACGTATGTACTGGGGTCTCGTGGCAGACCAACATCCCTTACCAAGAATAAACATTTTAATAAAAAAATAAAAAATGCATTCATTCCATATTTTTAAAAATACCATTTAAAAGCTCATGTTACACCAACGTATAATATTCGGTATGGACGTGTAAGGTGCCAAAATGTGCGCAATATATGGATGGCGGTTGGAATTTACTAGGTAAACATGTTTGAGAGGGACACTTATGGCCCAGTTAAGTCGGCTTTGAGATGGTTGAAAAGTATATTACTTTAATACCAGGCTTATTTTTTATATTTTATCTTCATTATTTTGGTATAATTATATAATGGTCAACATGAACGATATTGTGGAAACATAATTATATATCCGGGTCCTGATAGACAGTGGTAGGGGCAGAGAGTGGGTATTTCGAAAGAACCCATAGTTACGTAGGATTCTCTAGGGAGTTCCGGAACACTCGGTACATATTGCACATCGTCTGCTACTTTACCGTGGATGTTATCTAATCTATTTTTGATTAATACATGTTTAATCAATGCCGGAACCGAGTGTCAGAAACAGTATTATTGTTCACTTTAAAACATATGTAAAACATTGTGGACTTTTCAGGCTATTGAGGTCAACGATTTTGGTGATCTAAACTGTGATACCAACTCACTATTTACATACATTGTAAAAATCAAGTTAGATGGAAGTACTGATATTGCATTACCAGTAGAAGTATCTCAGGATCAAACAGACGTAACAGTGGATGGATTACTACAATGTTCTGTATACAATGTAACAATACAGATTAAGAATGTGGCCAATAATACCGGACCAGAGAGTGACGCAACTACTTCAGAACGAACGGATTCAGAAAGTAAGTATGTTTAATTAAAATGATAGACGGGTATGTTACTTGTATTTACAATTAATTAATAATCCAATACATTTCGTTTTCATTTCGTTTCGTTTATTAAATTTCTTCTTTGTATATAAATTTACTCAAATTATAAAATCAAAGAAAATATTTCTATAATATAATAATAATAATGAAGAAGCTATTTAGCTATACATAAGTTATGCCACATGAAATATAATAATTTAATATGCAAATAAAGAGGAACCAGAAGGAAGTTCATTTTTAATATCTGGTCCCTATATAATATAATAGCAAAATGTAACAAATATTATAGTGAAAAAGAAACAAATATAAGTAGACCCACCAACACGCATAAACACCCCTACCAGCCCACCCCACCCAACCAACCCATCAATATATACTAAATTAACCGTAACACGATATTAATTGTTGCTTTAAACGGCATTTAAACAATATTTAGATTTGGAGACAGCGTAATTGTGTTGCTCAAAGTATTCCATAAATTCTAACTTGAGAATGTGCAAAGACTGTATTAGTATAGAGTTTAATACTATGATCCCGCTGCCGTGTTGAATAATTGTTATTGAGGCTATGTGGATTGAAAAAGGAATTAAACAACTGTGGCAATTGACGACTGTGATGCTTATACAAGAAAATCCCCAAATGGTAATTGTAAAGATCGTATAGGTTAAGGAGCTTATGTCAGGCGAATAAAGGAAGTGTGTGGGATTGAAAAGGTGCATCTGAAATAATTCGAATATAACGTTTATGAAGTATTATAAGCTTATTTAGATCGAGATAACATGTCCCCATAATATAATACTGTATGTAAGATGATGATCTATTAGGGCACTATATAACTTCAATACAATAGTATCTGGAATATGATATTTAATTATACTCATTACACCAATAATCATAGAAACTTTATTACAAACGGCATAAATATGATTTTCCCATGATAAGTTATTATCTATTATGATTACGCTTTACAAAAAATCGATATAGATACAATTATTTTGAGCTTAATATCAATTTAATTATTAGTATTTTTCGGAATTTATCATTAGTATAGTAGTAATCACTGGGTTGTTGACGAGGCTCCAACTTTAACTCACATACAACGTTCTGCATGTAGGATAATTAGAACATTTCCCATCCAGAAATTCGGAGACTCACTACGGATGACAAATCCCGTCGATTTCCCCTTCCAATTTTGACTAGCCCTGTCTCCAGTATTCATTCTGAGCGTTTTACTGAAGCACATTATACATAAACCAATTACTACATGAACATTAAACGAGTATTTCTCATGCGAAAGAAAAACGACATATCCGATGAAGTTACTTAAAAACGTCTTAACATATTGTTATGCAGAAGGAAGTATGTGAATAATATTTAGACCATACCTGCACTATCTCACTTGTATATGTATCCCAACTCATAGTTGTGTACGTCATGCTTCATGTATATATAACATATGTAATATATGTAATATATGACTATGTTCTAAACTTAGTTGTATCTTAAAGTAAATTATTTTGATAATCTATTTTCCTCGATTACTCAGTCTCTCACTGCAAAATGAAAATTGTTGCCCTATGTCTAAATTACATATGTATTATAACATCTTGTAAAATTAGTTCATTATTTAAGACCAAAGTATGTATATTCTGTTTTTATTAATATTGGATCAATGTTCTTCATATATTGTGGTAATCTGAATTTTAATCTTTAATTCGAAACACAACACTTACTTAGTGTATAGGTTTAATTCACATTTTAATGTTGACAAGTTTGAAGAATTTAGGTATATATCATATGTTCATTTGAAAACGGCATTATATGAACTCTCAAACTTCCATGATTTACAGGTAACGTATTGTAAACGCTTATCACAAACGTAAGATAATGGAATCCATCTAAATTTATACTTAACCCTCAGTTCGAATCCCAGCGCTGCTGTTACTTGTCGAGACATGTGTGCTAGAGTAATATAAGGTACCTTGTATCGATTGCTCTGTAGCCACCTTTGTCTACAGAGGACAATATGTTTAAATCAGGAAGGGTATCCGAGCACTAAGGCTACAACCGCTTCAGAAATCCCCTGCATTAGTAAGGCACCATATAAGCCCTGCAAGGGGAGTGACAAGACGTTAACAACTTCAACATTCTTATTCCCTATACACTTCTTGAATCCCCGATGAGAGGTGAGGAAGAAAATACTAACTGACAGCAGCTTCATTCGTCACATCTGTCTACCTCCCTCTATCCGTAACCACGATCATTCAATAGCCATCACCTCCATCCCTTATATAGTCCATCTCAACACAGTCCTTCCATTTCAAATGGGTTACCATCCCCCACCCACACCGTCTACCAACCGCTACATGCCAATTTCGGGAGTTATCCTTCATCGTTTCATTGTACGTGTCCATCCCAACCCATGCGCCGCCATATGACTTTCTCTGTAAGATTCATATTAACCCGAACCTCCGGCCTACCTCGAATCTCCTCCTATTCACATTATTAACCCCTGCAATATTTGTCATCCAATTATTTTCGCATATTTGGAGTCGCTGTTGTTGAGCCAATGTTGAAAACCTGTAAATACATGTTGGAATAAAACATATACCCAATACCTTCCCTTTCAATTTCTTAGAAATATGTTTATCTGTCATATTTATCCAGACCAGATAAGCCGACTAGATTGTCTTACATACGTCCCCAACAGAACGCTCATCGCCAGAAATAAAATCCCCAAAAACGCAAAACTAACCCTCTTTTTAATACCTTTGTCTGCAAGGATTATACTAACTCATGTCGTTGTATGCGCACTAATAAAATTATGCCTTACCCAGGCTCATACGTAACCCATGCCTCTTAAATAATCCCTTGTATCCTACCAGAACCTACTGAAACTCATGCTTAATATCTATAACTTATGATAGGTCGTCAGCATATAACAATGTTTTTAGTTAATTGTTATACTGACTTTCCTGCTAATCACCTCATTACCATAATGAAAATAAGTGAACTGAAACTAAATACAAATCCTGTTATGTTATATTATGGAATTATCCGTTTATATTATTTTCACAATAAGGCCGAAAATACTTCAAATATAACTTAAAACCTACCGTAAGGTTATTGAAGTATAGGATAAAGATGCATGGAAGGCATACATGATAATATTATTGGGAACATATTTAAGAATTGTTTTATGTTTGTCATTGTTTCGATTGAGTTAATGTATATTATATGTAATCGATTGCTTTACTTCTCATGTTGTCTATTGAATTAGTTATATTGGTACTTTATTGTTTAATATGAAATGGTTTGCATCATTCAACAAGTAAACCAATTGTTAGTTAATTTACAAATAGCAGTCAAACAACGCATATCATCGGTATTCCCATTCCTGTTTTGTACAAACATAATTATGCAATGATTGCACATTTCTAAAACATAAGATTTTGTCATGTGACAAATAATCGAATTTCCGATATGTATGAGCCTGATATCAAAACGTACATTAGATATTAACGTAAAATATCGTTGAAGAAAAAATAATAACCCTAACTGTTATGATTCAATAAATGAAAATATTGTTTATTCACTTAGATGCGTACTAATGTATTTACATGTAGCTGTATGATTCACGAAATTAAAATTATGAGGAGGAGCCATTATGTTCCCAATTAAGTTAGGGATAAAATACCTTCTGAAATTAATTAGTATTCCACCACTAGTAGTTATTGATTATAAATATTGCAGCTTCAAACGCAAAACATTTAACTGTACAACATTTAATGTTTGAACATGGCTAGTTGAATGGAAAGTAAATATGACATGAACAAATGGCGTGAGCTGGCATTGTGAGGTGTGGAGGACAAGTCTTCCATTCTTCCGATTCTTAAGTACACCATTTTTGTCGGCAGTAATTCACCATATATACTGACATGACATTGTAGCACATACACACGCTCTCGCCATGATCATTACATACATATAACTGTAGACGGGCTGCGAGTTGACTAAATACTCATATGTATCACCACAATTACTGTAATTCAAACATAACATTGTACCCACATATTAATCATCGCCTGTATTCGACGTCGTAAATATACGTAAAAGTGAATCTTTGAATAATGAAGTTTTTACGTGAATCTTTGACTAGGCAAATGTATTGTCAAGTGAATCAATGTCGAAATAACATATACTATATTTAGGTATATAAAAACACCGCGTCGATCGTTTACACAATAAATAACGATTTATATTTATCTTCAATACTTTGGATATTGAAGGGATAATTATTTTGTACCCATAATTCAACTACAAATTGGCATGACAGAGTACTATCGGTACTGCCAGTCTGGTAGGCGAACCGATCAACAGAAGCAGGTACAACGACTGCCCATTCATTGTATACACGTTTTAGTGTCAGGCTGTTCGTCCAACCGACTGCAGTACTGGTATGCATATTGGGAACTACCATAACGATACCTGTTCAGTAATGGGCACATTTATGTAATTCGACCGAGTCCCGACAGCCAGCAAAATGATCAAATAATTATAATCAAAAACATGTATTTATACTTCATCATGACTTCTCAGCAAAACTTACACTGAGATAAGTACTAAAACACACTAAGACTGGAGACGCCAAGACCAGTGACTATTTCAAAGGTCAGAATATTAACAATTTTAATGATCTACAGGGGTGTGCGTGTTTCTGTTTCTGTATAATATTGAACTGGACTCATAACTTGAGTATAACGTTCAGAATACACTACGATATCAGATGTGATCATTGATGGTCATCTAAGGTGATTGACCAGATATGTCGAGGTAGGTATGAGTGATCTTACTCCGGGACCGCCACGTGTACGTCCCCATCCGATGGATGAGAGTGCACGTCAGTCTTTGGCCATTTTCTCAAAGCCTGACGGAGAGGTGAGGAATTGTAGACCATAATTGAATTAACAATCATAATCCACAATGTGTGTGAAGAACCTGAAACGAACATGTTAGGATTCGAACCCGGGCCTCCTTATTGTAAGTCGAGCACTCTACTGCTGAGCCAGCTCACCTCTTTTGGTGTGTGTATGGGGAGGTAAAACACACATAGAGGTCCAATGTCGGCACCGATTATAGAGCACATACTGCCAATATCTTGAAAGCTCTACATCTACTTACAGTTTTCGATATCTACATATATCAGATGGCTGTCTTTATGTACAACATCGACCATACTTATTTACCATTCACATTCCAGAATTTTTTCAAACAAAATAGTTATGTTCATCATCATGTTACCAGAAGTAGCAATATGCTTCACGTTCCATCTATTAAAACTTAAATTAAAAGAAAATCAATTGTTTATTCAGGAATCAAGTTATGGAACCATCTTAATTAATATTTATTATCACATATTGATTAGTAACGATTAAAATATTACTAACTTTGTATACATTATTGGTTATATGCATTGAATTATTATTGAATGTATGTATGTATTATATATATATTGCTTATTGTATTATTATTTTATTTAATTGGTTGAGAAGGTGGGTTTGTGGGTGGTTGGGGTGGGGGGGGTTGTCGGGTTGCTTTTAGTGGCATGGATGCTGTTTCCTTGTATATTTATCTTGATTTCTTGCATATAATTATATTGTAATGTTATTGTATATTTTACATGAAGATGAAAATAAACTTCAACTTGAACTTGAACTTGGAGACCGTTGCACACAGTATACACACAATACAGTATATACGTGTATCATCATTGTAAGCGGTGGGGTTGTTATAATCCGGACAAAAACACCATTTTGAAAAATCCACTGCACTTTTGGGTATAATTATTGATAGACATCCACTTATTTTGTTTGTTAATTCGTGTAAAATATTATTTATAATTGTAACTTATACAATTATAACCAGAAATGCTACCATTTCGTTACAAACTTAAATATAGCTTACAAGCTGAATATTGTCTTGCAGAGCATATAACGCTATTGACATAATGTCTGTCTAAGTCTGATCATCGGTTGGATCAGCAAATGGGATGACCATGCCAACAATTAGCACCCCGTTTTTCAGATCTTCCCCCTTGTCCGTTCGTTCCCTAACATGAAATGTTTAAATAAATACTTTGCAATTTTCTTAATTAGTAGTTGCCTGTTAATACCAATCTGAGTTAGTATTGCTATTGCTTTCAACATGTTATTTATTACATAATTATGTATTACATACGTTGCTGTGCATTACCACCGCATCAAACTATCCCAAATATAGACCATGATTATTGTAGCAAAACGTTATATTGAATGACATATCTGAAGTACGTAAAGTGTCACTTGCATAATCGTCATGTTTTGTTATGTAAAAATACACTAGAGAATGACTAAAATTATTCAGATAGTATACATTATATCTCAAAATGGAGTAGTGGCATATACTTGCAATTAACAGACATTGTAAAGACAGCCATTACCTCAGTAGTGTGTCCTTGGAATTATAGGCCTAACGTTATGCGTTAGGCGTAACCCAGACTAGATTCCAGCAAGGAGTTATGTTGTGCCTATCACTAGCATCTATAGCCTATAAGTAAATACACATGTCTAGCTTAACCATACACTTTACATGGTTAGTCATTGTATATTTGTCTATCGAGGGTCGGAGTTTCCTAATTTAACCATTTAAATGAAACATGAAGTAAGGAAAATAGGCATAGTCATACATAGGTCCCTAGGCTAGGGCTACATTGTTGGCTCAGTAAACCAGTAGTAGAAGTAGCAGTATTAAAATTTGTAAAAAGTAAAATGTATGTCAAATTGAAGACGCTACGGCATGCTTGAATGCTTGAATGAGAGTTTGCCCAGGCCTAGATACATTATACCAGTTTTGTATAAAATGTAACCATGTTTTGGTACCAATTTAAATATGTTTCAAATTGAAATTTAGGGACTTCCAACAAATTATCATGTTTCGCTTCGAATTTAACCATATCTAAAATGAACAGCTCTAAGTTCAAGATGTACATTAGCAGCTATGTTGTAGTGGATCGACATAATAATATACCTAATACTAGGATTAGCAATTTACATACTATTGAAAACTCATTGTGTTCATCGTTTATATCTTCAGAGAAATTCTCATTTTCTTGACATCAGCCATGTTCGAATCGCATTCGAACGTGACTAGCCATGTTTCGAATGAGATTTTCATTCCTTTTTTCGAATGAATTGCATATAAACTATGTAGGCATTTATGAATTGCAATTAACATATATGGTAAAGACAGCCATTACCTCAGTAGTATGTCTTTTATCTCCCAAAATCAAAATTTAAAGTTAGATCGTTTTACCGTATATGACGGGTGAACTATTCTTAATCCATCTGAAAGTGACTGAGTATAGTTATAGCAGTTGCTATTTTCACATGATCCTAACTGAAAATATCTGATGGGCAGTGGTGTATACTGTATTATGCTATTTCGCTATTACAACGACACTTCTGATTCTTAAATATAAGATCAATATTACTGTATTTTCATTACAGGTCCAACGGCAACAGTATCTGGACAACCTATCGTAACTCGTGTAGATGGAGCAAACACATTTGCATTAAACATTTCATGGAACGTAAGATTCATGCATTACATTATTTACTCTGATAGGTATGGCCAAATATTATATATATATGTAAATCACCACTAACAATGTTCAAGTTTTAATTTTGGCTTTGAACATAACCTCCGTAATGCGTAGTGCTCTATGGTGAGGCTCCACCACATATTGTGATATTAAGAAATAACCTTGTTATCGTCAAAATTGATAATGTTTTCAAAAATGCAACTGTGATGTTACAATACCAAGTAACGTAGTCTCTTGATTGATTCGTTTATAATTTCAAACTGTTGTAGCATAACAATTGTAATGTATGTAGAATCTCGGCATTACAGGATAACCCCCATCACATGTTTCGCTATTGTACAAGATGAATTACAACTTTACGTCATAATTGTCAATCTCTTTCAATGTGACGTTAGTGTGTTAAGTAACATAGTATATTTGTTTACTCGAATAACATTATTCAACCTAATTTTATATATTTAAGGCTGCTGAAGCGACTCCTGATACGCTAAACTGTGGGTTGGAGTCTAAATTCACATATGTGGTAAATGTACTCTTGGCTGAAGATATCAGCAACATCCACCTCCTCGAAAGTACTAGTCAGCTGGTTGAAGTGTCCCAGGATATCACAAGTGTAATAGTGGATGAACTATTACTATGCACTGAATATAGTACAACAGTACAGGTTAAGAATGCTGCTAATAATGTCGGACCAACCAGTGATTCCACAACAGAAAGAACTGACTCCGGTGGTACGTATATTGAAGAAGCATTGTGCCATGATTACGTCAGTTAGGTGTTAAATAAAATATGCATTAATATAATATGTACAAACACATTTTATATATTGTATTCACTTTTAGCTTATTACAGGTATACATTTAAATGTAAGGTTATATGCTATATTACTTATATAGCGCATATATCAGGCATTCGTATGCTCTTTAAAACAACAAGACCACCGAATAATAGTAATTTATAACATATTATTTAATATATATAAGTGGAGTACAAACAGTTGGGTAAGGTATCCTTCCTGTTAATAATCGCCGATGGAGGAGTCATAAAAGTATATAGGTGCTGGACAGGAGTTGGCATTACATGCTGGTTGGATGGACGATTAGATACGTTGGTACTTTATTGGTACAAATACCGTTTATGTTAAATGGCAGTCCTAAATAATAGGTAGGTCCATAAACTTTTAGAAACTCTCCAAGATATATGTCCGGTTTTCCTTGTAGGTTTATACGACATCCAAAATTCACGTTACTAGTTACTGTGATACAATTAGCCAATATTAACACAATAACTCCTAGTAGAAAATACAGTGTATCGCATGTTCTTTTTTTTGGGTTAAGGCAAAATAGATTATGTACATAGTTCATATAGTACATAATGTATCACGATGTATATTTTATATGAAACGTTTTTTTTAAATATTATATATTTTCGGTACTATGCTAAGTGCAGTTTTCACCCAGAGCCTCATGCGGTACTAGCTTCACAAGCTCAGAGCTAGAGTATCGTACTCTTGAAATAAAATGTGATATATATACAGTTTTATGATATTAAAACCCAGTTTATACTGAAAAAATGATTGCTTCTTGATAAATAATGGATTCAATTTATAAACTAGATTTATCTGAAAGACAATGTTTTGAAGGACCTATAAACCCAGTTTATTAGATAAGTATTGTATTTCGAACGATATATAAAGTTTATCTTCAAAAACGTTATTGTATGCAGAATAATATGTTAAACGTATCGTTAGAAAGGGACAAATGTACGCTTATAACTTCATCAGCATCATTTTTTTTCATATAATTGATTCTAAAAAGCTTAACTACAATGCAAATTGTGCAAACACTTCACAGGTACGATACATTTATTTGTTTAATATTGATCTAGCTATAATGTTATAATGTATATTTAATAACAAACAGGATAACAACATAATACAATTAATTCGTCACTTAATTACCTATTATAGAAATTACGGTGAAACCGGAAGATCCACCGAATGTGACTGTTCTCGAATGGGATGGATCTGTCGCAGCATTGAATATATCTTGGAATGTAAGATTCATTTTAATTAATTAATTTGGAATCCAGTAGTGTTTCAAAATACATTTAATAAGCATGATCAATAATGCCACGTATGTTGCTAACATTATTTAGTAATATTCTGAGGTTTTAATATGTTTGTGTTTGCAGGCATTGAAATTAGACGATGGCAGCCTAAGCTGTGGTAGCGAGACTGGATTTAAGTACGTTGTGTATATAAGACCTCTCCTTGGTGATATTGTTAAACTCGTTGATGTTGATGAAAAATACACCAACGTCATAGTTTCTGATTTACAGCAGTGTTCAGAATATAACATAGCAATCGGAATCAAGAACATTGTTGATAAACATGGACCACCCAGCGATGTCACTATTAAAAGAACAGATTCCGACGGTATGTTTTATGGATTTTTGAATTATATATATCCTAGCATTGTCACAGTTTGTGTGGATATGACATTGTTAAAAACTGCTTTATATCTAATTGGAATGGGGACAGTTATGTAGGTCTATAGTTAGTTATTTTATGAATTATTTGAATAATCTGGAAAATATCACCAGTGTGTTCATTCAGATATCTTCCACTACTCACATCTCTATTTATTCACGCCCAAACCTCTGGGGAAACGTCGGAATTGAAAATGGCATCCGAAATGACCACCAACGTTGGAAAATTGTAGAAACGGTAATATATTGTCCAAATATAATTAATAACATGAGGATAAATAAAAAAAAGTTTATAGGACAATTCTGAACAATTCAGAAGCATGTATATATATTTGT
The DNA here is from genome assembly GCA_027575025.1 of Scotoplanes globosa. Classification (NCBI taxonomy): domain Eukaryota; kingdom Metazoa; phylum Echinodermata; class Holothuroidea; order Elasipodida; family Elpidiidae; genus Scotoplanes; species Scotoplanes globosa. Next base: position 5,490 of record JAODAI010078885.1, on the reverse strand, counting down.
GTTTTTTTAAATCAAAGATGGCGGGCTTCCCACATGGCTACAAAAGTTGACAAATTGTAGATACATTGGGAGTCAAGCCAGCAATTTAATAATCAATGCACGGGATTTCAATAAAATGTTTTGCTATGATAATGCAGAATTTGTCAACTTTGGTACACATTTTGGCCGCCATCTTGGACTTTATACATTGACATGTTATAAATATACTTAGAAATTGTCCAGAGTTGTCCGAAAAGTATATTTAATTTATATATCCCCATACCAATGTTATTTTTTGACAATATATGGCCTATTCTATAATTGTCCAATGATGGCGCCCATTTTGGATGCCATTTTGACGTCCGAAGTTTCCACAGAGTTTTAAGTGGGAATGAATCTAGAGGTGGTTGAAGACACCGCTTTGAAATCATTGGTTAAGAAAGCTAGTGGTAAGTATTTCATTCACATATTTTACAAAAATATAAATAATTCATAAAATACCCTAACTAAGTACCACAATACCTAGGTTTTTCTGGGTTGTAACCCGTTGTTTGTTGTAATATAATTGCCATTTTCTGTGTTTTTGCTACACCTAGATGTTTTTTGTATGGAGTTATGCCTATCTCGTAATTATTGGATGCTTATGACAAGTTAATCAAGAGAATAAAATATGAGTAAATAAACTAGGTTTATCGGTCAATAATAACGTTTATCAACATAGGCCTATAGTCCAAATTGGTTGGTTGATAAACTGGTTTTATTGGTCAAAATCCATTTATCGGTCGAAATACTAAGTTACTTCCAGAATGTATGTGTATCAGTTGATAATTATAGTGTTGCCACTAAAAATACTTGTTTGTTTTCGACTGAAATACGAATATAGAACACACACACGTTGATCTATCGACCGATACATCTTGGTGTAATGACCGATACGCTTGGTTTATCGATCCAACAACTTTGATTGTAGATCAAATACTTGGGAATCGAACTATTTAACCTGCAAAATACCAACTTGAAGTTAGGTTTACTGGACCTCGTTTATCAAAAGATAATCTAGTTTACGTTTGGTGGATAAACTTGGATTTTCTATAGATAAACCAGATTTATCAGTCGAAAAAATTGGGTATATTTATTAAACATTTGTCTTGCTGTAGACACTTTTCAATTTGAGTAAGTATATAAGATGGAAGGCAATATATACACACAACTCATATTTTATTTTATAATTTGTGAAACGTTATGAATATATTGATCAATTATTATACTGTATCATCATAATTATTGATTTGGTATTGCCCAGTATTTTTTTATCTAAATCAGTAGAACAACAGTTAATGGTAACTAAACCAAACAACGTCTTTAAAGAATTATGAAACGTGTTATCATATAAATATTGACAACATAATTGCGTGTGTATCTATCCTATGCAACGTTTTTTGGGAACGAATAATTATGTGTATTAACACTTAATTTGCCGAATTATTGAAATCAAATGTATGAATTATGGTATTATGACTTTTATGAATTATGATTTTATTGATTTTAGTTTAATTTTCACTAAAAATTGTAAGTGAAAAGTAGGCCTATATATGTTCTGAAAAAATATGAAATTATCTTTCAAGTATAGTGGGTATCGGTACCATATGATTATATAATATGAAAATAAGCTAAGTATGCATGAATATAACGATGTGTAGTATTTACATGGTACTGGTTATATTATGTATATATTCTGACTATGTAATCCTGTTCTCCTCACATTTATACAACAGAGTTACCGGCTAGCCAATATAGTGTAAATTATTGTAAGATTTGCATATTCATTGTTATCTTCCAAAATCCAATAGTTATTACCAAAGCACACTGAATCATGTAATATTCAATTGCTGATGTAAATAGGAAGCGACATAATTAAATGTACCAATATTATACACAATTTTGTTAATTTTATTAAATTTGACACAGAGTTTTTATCATTATATTATGTCCGACGCCTGTACGCCGAATGTTCGCACCTGTCGGCAACCTGGTCGCCGCCTGGCCGGTGGCTGGCCGCAGCCTGGATGCCGCCGTGTACGCCGCTTGGACATCGTTTGGATGCCGCCTGGCCTCAAATATATATAATTACTTACAATCGGCAATCTTATACCTATAATTACTAAAAAAGTATTCATTATCAGGGTATACTGCCTCAAAACCATGCTTCTTGTCAGACTTTGACTACTACATGACATTCAAAAAAAATTGGGTCATGCATACATTTGTATATAATAATTACACACAGAAAAGTTATAGGACTAAGATATTTTTTCTACAAGCTGATAGAAAGTCGCATATATATATGAGTCGCGTATATATAAAGTCGTAAATAATACGTAACTAAAAAAATACGTAACATTGTGAAAAGATTGAAAAAATTCTGGAAACGAGTTCCGTAAAATTGCGGTGACGTAAATAACGATCACTGTCTGCCGATTATTAGGACCAATATTACAACATTTATCAGAATGCCGTCGTTATTGTCATTTTTTCCAAGTTAGCTTGGGCTATCCTAACGCTAGACCTAGATCCTAACGTTAGGCCTAGGTCCTAACATTAGGCCTATGCCCTTAGTAATGTTCAGAAAACGGTTATTGACATTTATACGTCTAAGTCTTCGTAGTTATTATAATTTTACAAGGATAGTTACCATGATATGCTAAGTATTTTGCCTAGAATACTTAGCAAATCGAGAAGCTATTTATTTTATGTGAAAATTTGGGCTAAGTTAGTTAGATTTCCTATGCTCAGAGGTGATTATATAATGAACAGCTAGATGTATTAGAGCTCGTTCGAATAGAATACAATTTACTTAAAGAACTGTGCAGACCGAATACAATTTTTTTTCTGAGTTTGCATTCACAATCAATTTGAAATTTATTTCAGAAATAGCTAAAAATCAACATTTTGGTCAGTTTTGACGTAAATTTCTCCTTTTTTCTCCATTACGTCCCTAAAAATGTTTGCATTAAAAAAAACTTTTTCTCTCGATAGATTCCTTTTGACACCCGAGTAATATTCAAAATAAATAATAATGTAGGTTTTAAGTGAGCGTCCACTTAGTGTCCCATTATGAAGTTAACGGTTAATTAACGTTAATGTACGGTATGTTGTGCACTGTCGCCTGGTAATGCACGACACAAAATACATGATGCACGAGGCCGATAGACCGAGTGTATCCAGTGAAAGTGTTATTCCAGTGGAATGCATTACTAGGCAGTAATGTACGACAGACAGTTCATTAACCCTGTTCATGTATATATACAACAATACTCACATGTTTAATATTTTGTCCATTAAAATATACCCAAAATTTGCCATTTTGATGTAGTTAACCCATACGCACGAAATTGTTCGCTTTCGGGTGCTAAATGGTATGAATTTAAAATAGTGTAATTGCTACATATAAAGGTCTGCACGTTATATCATTTCATCGAACGTAGCAGTATCTACAGTATAATATAGAAAGACTCATTACTACATGTATACCATTGCTGATTCGCTGATTAAATAAAAGACGCCGCCAAAAACAATTGACTGTGAACAATAGTACAACCAACAGATTACCACGACAATTGCATACATTACAGTTTTACAAATAACTTATTCAATTACAACAAATTGGTGAATAGACTTACGAGACATGTCACGTGGACCGCTCACTGTGTCCATATCTTGTTTCCACAAACGAGGGGTGGGTATGGAAATACTAACTGACAGCCCATCATTGGCCAAATATGCACCTCCCTTTATCGGTATACACAACCCTCATATCTCCATCTCCATCCTAAAATCCATCTCAAGACAGTCCCCATAAATCATTCACCCCAGATACGCAACACTATCCCTCTGCTTAGTACCTTTGTTTGCAAGGGATGTGACAACCTCCTTTATCTGCATGCCCACTGATAAAACATATGTCTTTCCCAGACTCATGCGCAACCCATGCCTCTCAAATAAACCCTTCCGTTATATCATGAACATCATGACATTCGCGCTTGCTATCCATAGCTACAGCATATACCAATGTGTACTGACTTTCCTGCTATTCACTGCAATTACCATAATGAAAATAAGTGGACTTGGGGGCACTTTCCTCGCTAAATAATCCATACCTGGGAAGAAGATTAAAAACAATCAAGGGCCAATCCTCGATTATGTTGCATTGGTAATTTACTGCTGAAAATGCCCAACATTAGGGTCCAGTGTGTGTATCTGTAAATAATTCATGCCTGAAAAGGAAACTAACAAATGAGACACTGGGCAAGGTTAGCTATGTATGGATATTAACAATTCTCAAATCGTGGCGCTTTGAGGGTGTTTCATACTTTTGAAACATTATAATATAATTTCAAGTATTGTTCGGTCGTGTAATTTAAACTTATCTCTATCCAACTGGAAATATAATCAACCAATTCAAATATTCGTCACAAAACCTGTTCGCCACTGTTAGCCCCATTCAACTATAGTCAAATAAACTAATAATTTGACGGACCTAAGTAGTAATTTAATTATTAATAATCATTATTCATTATCTAAATAGACATATTGAACACTTTTGGTTCATATCGACACATCATCTCTTTTATCAGGAAAAGTGTTACATTGAAGCAATACAAGTACATCTAAGACTGGGATATCTCGAGTTATATTACATATAGTGTACATAATTTGTTCACTCGGCATATGGCAGCTAAGGCATTTGACTTCAAATAAAAGACCAAACCGGAAGTTTGCTATACGTTCTTTTTGAAAACGTGTTACAAATTGTGTAGTGAATTGTCAAATACATCAAATTATTGCTTCAAAGATTTACCCGTGCTTTACCCAACTATACCTGCTTTGTTGAACATCGGATACTATCAATGTTACAAGTTCATGAATATTACTGAGCTGGCTGGATTATAATTGGAGATTATATTAGTTATTAGTGAAATAAATTTAACCATATACTGTTAATGACATCAGTTAATATTATGAATGTATGTCTATCCTTTTACCAGACTATATAATACTTTGGCAAATGATAGTTATTATTAAAAATATTATGATACTGTCCAACGAACGAAGCAGTGCATATACATATATTTTTGTCAAAGTATTATCGAGTTTACACATTTATTTAAATTGTATTATATATTGGTGGTAAATCATGTTCTTTTGAAACTTTAATAGTAGGCTAATGAGACAACTATTTCAATAAAACGATATACACTAACTTCAGAGTAAATATAATATGTATTGTGGAGCTTCATATAACTTGACTGTTTGTGTGTGCACTGCATGCTTGAACGGTGAAAATGAGACAACTGTTCAATGTGTACATATCATTATTCATTGGTATCATATATGTCTCACCCCAATTATATATATCTTGAATCCATAACATATGAAAAGGTTGCGATCATTTGAAGTCATGTTTATGTTTAGTGTGTAAAATCCTCAAGAAAATCGTCAAATTTGATATTC
>JAODAI010078774.1:0-11809 GCA_027575025.1 Scotoplanes globosa | reverse complement strand
GGGGCCTTTGGGTTTAATACAGAATTTTAGTTGCCCAAAATGGATTTGTGAACGAAAGGTCATGAGTTCGAATGCGGAGTGATGATGATTGTATCCCAGTGGCTCTAACTGGTGTATGAAAGGCATTGGGTGGCTCATATATTAAACCTCTGTGTTGAAAAGGGCCAGGAAACCTAATTCAAGGAATCAATTGTGTTCATCCTGATCTTTTATGCCTAGGCCTATGTGATATTTTGTCTGCCGATGTTTGTATTTTTGTGGATCAAGCTGAATAGTAAATCTAACAAACGACTTTGATCGTTTGTTTGGTAGCTCAGTAGACTGGCTACACTGCATGAATGGTGGTTATTATACTGATATAAACTTATATTAAGTTTTATGCAATATTTAGTGTACTAAAATCTCAAAAAAATCTAACAAATTCCCCCAGAAATCAAAGTCATGTGTGACAAAAAAAAATCTGCGATTATGGAAAATTCTGTGGGTCGAGGAAAACCAGTGGTCCTAAATAAGTTATTTGAGGCAAAGTTTAACTTTTTGTCAAAACTGTTTCCAAAAGTAATTTCCTAAGTACTGTACATGTAGGTTCTTTGTAAACTAATTTAACTAAACACATGCTGCAGTCCCTTGTTGCTAAAACTAAGCTGTTACAAATACTGACGTGAATAATAAGAATTGTACAGGCTGAGAACAGTTTGTGCCATATAAGCAATTACAAAATTGTACAAGCATTTTATAGTTTTTAGATCAATTAAATATTCACTGCAATCCGTTACCATTCGTGTATCTAACTTCCCACTGCAGGTCTTGAAGAGTCCATCAACGTCGTTGAGTCGGCGACATGGATATCGTGGAGGTGCAGGAGCTCTCCGAGGCTGATGTCCAGGAAACCGTGGCAACCACGCCCATCGATGAAGGGTCCCCGACAATGGTTGCCACCAGTATGGCCAATATCACAGAGGTACAACTGACATGCATGAATAAAGTATGACCATCGAGCGGAGTGATGATGAATATATTCCAGTGGCTCTAACTGGTATATCAAAGGCTTTGGGTGGCTCATATAACCACTGCGTTGAAAAGGGCCAGGAAACATATTCATTCATTCATTCATTACCATAGCTCCCATGTAACCCGCATCCGGCGAGTTTGATGCGCCGATGACACCACAAAAAAAAATATATAAATAAGACCCCAAACAAGACCCGGGATAAATTTACATTATGTCTAGTGTAATAGTACTACATGCCTGTTTTAAGTTGAATTGGCCTATATTTATAGTTAAAACATAGCCATCTGTGTATATGAATTGCATCATTTAGTGGGCCTAAAATAAATCTTTAATAAAACAGGGGAAAATACCGGACACAAATTATGATTTAAAAAAATCTGATTATAAAATCTTCAAAAATGTTTCTGAATTAATGACCCCACAATAACGATTTTAACACTTAGCATTACATTTTAATGTTACAGTTCCACTGTTACAGTGGCTCTAACTGGTTTATCAAAGGCTTTGGGTGGCTCATATACCCTCTGCGTTGAAAAGAGGCAGCAAACTTATTCATTCATTCATTCATTAAGCAAGACATTTAATCTTAATTTGTTTCAGCCTTTTGGGCCTACACATGTGTAGGTCAATGACCTGGGGTAATAATGTCAAAGTGCTTTCAGATCTCATTGAGATGAAAAGCGTTGTATAAAAGAGTAATAATATTATTATTGATTAACATTGATGTACGCCATAACAGTTATCGGATTCTGGTGAAAATGTATTCTCAAATTGCGGAACATACATGTTAATTTTGGTCTGAATTACGGGACTTTTAGGCTAAAAAGACTCTAAAAAATTGGATTCTCAAAATTTTGCATTATCTAGCAAAATATACTGTCACCCACCAAAATGTTTGTCTCACATGGACTAACCAATTGTAGGAGGACAGTGTGATGGGGCTTTATTGTGCTGACATGGAATGCGTAATTTGAAGAGGTTACTGTTTTCGTTGACATTATGTGGTCTCATGGAGAATAACTATGTTTGTAAAGTTGTGGGCTTTATTGTCCTTAGATCTGTGGCCCATCTCTGACATGGGGTATAGCCAATATGTAGAGGTGTGGTTTAAATTCACATCATAGACATATTCTTACCTTAGCTTACATCCTAAATGCCACTCTCCATCTACACCCCACTGAACTGAGAACATTTACACACTCTAGACTCCCCCTATCGGCTCACGATCTCTATGCCACGTCCCCTAGGCTTCGCCCCCTAGATCTGAGCTCCACCCGATAGCGTGTGTGGTTTAAATCATTAGATGTGTGTTCTCTAGATAATGTAACTACACAGTTTGTTTCTTGTTACTTTGTTACAGGTAACCCAGGTGCAATCAATGGAACACATTACCCTAACAATGGATGGTGAACAGGTACAAGCAGTAGCAGATGTAAGTCCCTGTCAAGATGTTACTACTTTAATATTTAACCCGTTCAGTGCGTCGGCCGCATATATATGCGTTTTTCGTAGTCGCGTGTGTTTGATAATCACGCATATATGCGTTTTCACCCGATGTGAACTTAGGTCATTCTATATTCGTGCTAAAACCCATCTAAACATATGTAATGATGATATATAGTGTTTGCTATCTATTAAAGGCGCTATGCAGGTTTAGTTTTCGACTCATATTTTGTTTGCGGTACCAAAATCAACAGCAAACCAGCTTTGTTTTTGTTATTTTTATTCTGGAAATTTAAAGATGGCAGCCCCCTGTGCTGCGAGTGAGGCTCAACATTGGATCGTTTTTGTACCGTTACAGCGGGATATTTTCAGAATAATATAGTTACAGACGAACATTTTCAAGATTCTACAATTACAAAACTCTCTTCAATGGCTTCCAGTAGCTTTCTGCATGGCAGTATACATGACAGTGGCCATACCCCCAGCAACTTTGTCGGTTTGTAGGTTAAACCTGGTGAGGGTAGGGATCATCGGACGAGGACGTAAAATGGCGGCCCCTTGGCAGGACCGCCTGCCTCGTTATCCTAGTAATAGTATGACCATCTTTCGTAAAGAGTATGGAGTTAACATCCCGGATGGTCATTGCTTTTATTTCTTTGTATCGTAAAACCCATGAATGGGACATGAATAATTAACCTATCTGCACTGCCTCGATGCTGATGTGCCGTTAAGAAATTATCTCTCTCATTACACCGAAAGGTTACAAATTTGCCGTTCTAAACATTAAACAACATTAAATGCATTGTAATTTTATATCTACTTTTCTCAGGTCGCCAATCTACAGGTGGTCGAGCAGGGTGTTCATCCGATTCAAGTAAGTGTAAAATAACATGATGTTTATCTGATTCAGGTAAGTGTAAAATAACATGATGTTTATCTGATTCAGGTAAGTGTAAAATAACATGGTGTTTATCTGATTCAGGTAAGTGTAAAATAACATGTGTTCATCCGATTCAAGTAAGTGTTAAATAACATGGTGTTTATCTGATTCAGGTAAGTGTAAAATAACAGGTGTTTATCTGAGTCAAGTAAGTGTAAAATAACAGGGTCTTTATCCGATTCAAGTAAGTGTAAAATAACAGGGTCTTTATCCGATTCAAGTAGTGTAAAATAACATGGTGTTTATCTGAGTCAAGTAAGTGTAAACATGGTGTTTATCTGATTCAAGTAAGTGTAAAATAACATGGTGTTTATCTGAGTTAGGTAAGTGTAAAATAACATGGTATTTATCTGATTCAAGTAAGTGTAAAATAACATGGTGTTTATCTGAGTCAGGTAAGTTTAAAACAACATGGTGTTTATCTGATTCAGGTAAGTGTAAAATAACCAGGTGTTTATCTGATTAAAGTATATGTAAGTGTAAAATAACATGGTGTTTAATCTGATTCAATTAAGTGTAAAATAACCGGGTGTTTATCTGAGTCAAGTAAGTGTAGAATAACATGGTGTTTATCTGATTCAAGTAAGTGTAAAATAACAAGGTGTTTATCTGATTCAAGTAAGTCTAAAATAACTGGGTGTTCCATCTATCTCAATCAAGTAAATATAAAATAGCAGTAAGTGGTGAATATTGTGATATTGTTCTCTATTATATCGTTTAGTTATTGACTATTTATACAGATTTCCAGTCTTCGTGTGGTCGGGGTGGATGATCAGAGTGTACAAACAATGCATGCAGTAAGATATGGTTATACTTTATTTTCAAACAATGGCAGTAGAAAGATATCATTTTAAAATACTTTATTTCAAACAAGTCGAGTGCTAGTTATATTTTATTTCCAACAATTTTAAGCAGTCTTGTAATTATACTTTATTTCAACCAATGCAAGCAGTAAGGTATAATTACACTTTATTTCAAACAATTTAAGCAGTAAGATATTTTTAATTTACTTTATTTCATACAATTTAAGCAGTAAAGATATAATTATACTTTATGTCAAACAATTTAAGCAGTAACATATAATTATAGCAGTCCGCTTTAATTATACTTTATTTCAAATCATTTCTGTATGATAATTTGTGTTATGATTAATAATCTACATACAGTATGCAACACAGTCCTAGCAATACTTGCTTTCAGATCAACGTCTTTTTCATTAGTGTCAAACTTGCGATCATGCCCAAAACCACTAAATATTGCGTAATATTTAGTAAATGGCTGGATATAATATAGCAAAAACAAATTTCCAGAAAGAGGTTTTACACATTGCTATCCCAAATTCTCAATTAATTTACTGAGCTCTCCTGGGATTCTCTATAACTATAACTGCTGCTTTCAGTTCAACATATTTTCCATTAGTATCGCCAAGGTTGAGATCATACCAAAGACCTACAACAGTTTTGACCTGCTAGCGTGGTACGACCGATAGAGCATCCACCTGGAATTTGAGAGACTCAATATCGGTTCTTCGTCTGCGTGGGTTTGATTGACACCACTGGAAGTCAGGCCATAGCGCAAACTTTATAAGTGATACATGTTGCCTTCTCGCTTGATGTTCAGCATACAAGATTGTGGCACGATCAGCAATCCATTGATCCACGACTGGGACTATTAAACCGTATGGTTACAAGCGAGCCTGTTGAACAATGAATTAAAAATACTCCAGTTTCCATACAGCATTACTAATAATAGCCGACTACATGGGTAACACAGCATACACATTTTAAGATGGAGGTTTTAGACCTTCATTGTTACAAAATCAACAGGTCCTCCACAATCACTCAACTCTCACCAGTGGCTCCTAGTAGCTGTCCTTGTGGCAGTGGCCACACCCCGTAACTATGTTGGTTCATAGGCTAAACCTGGTGAGGGGCGTCCATCGGATGAGAACGTTAAATGGCGGTCCCGGGGCAAGACTACTTCTCTCGTCATTCTAGTCATCTTTTCGTAGAGAGTTTGTTTGTTTATTTGTTATGATCCTCCCTTGCGGGAACTCCACTACAACCTAAACAGGCAAACGCAAGCTGGCAAGCCAGTCTCGTGCTAAGGGCACATGTAATGTCTATGGTTTAGGGATAGCAGATGGAGGAACTATACAACAATTTTATGTACGAGCAATACTAGGATCCGAACCCACGACCTTATGAGTGGAAGGCACAGATGGTCATTTCTTTTATTTGTTTGTATCGTTAATATTGTGACTGGAATATAATTAACCTATCTGGTACTTATATAACCTCGCTGTTGGTGTGCTGTTAAGCAATTATCTCTCTCTCACAGAATCGAGAAGTCGAGATAGCCCAGTGGTTATGGCAACAGGCTTGTGACTGTGAGGTAACATATTTGAATCCCAGCGCTGCTGGTGGTTATCTTGGGTTGTGTCCTTGGACAAGGCACGTTATCTTGATTGCATCACTTTACCCAGGTGTATTAATGGGAACCTGTGAGGTGTGTCATCCGTGTGCATCATTGTATAGCTGCACGGGGCCAATGTATTGTGTGTGGGCAAGATTAGAGCGCCAATGACCAGGGTCAATGCTGTCAAAGCGCTTTTGAGATCTGGTTCAGATGTAATGCGCTATATAAAGACTTAATTACTGTATTATTATTATCATAAATTGCTAATATATAATCAATACATTATTAATCAAACAATCCATTTCCTCTTTGTAGGTTGAACATATTCGTGTAGATGGTCAAATCCATCAAGATTCACAGGTAATTCAAAGCCCCATTGTAATAGTATAGTTGAGATGGCCCAGTGGTTAGGGCAACAGACTGGAGATTGTGAGATCGAGGGTTCGAATCCCAGCGCTGCTGTTAGTTATCTTGGCATGTATCTGTAGTTGCCGTGGTCCACCGAGGGTCATAGGTTGACGTCAGGAAGGGCATCCGGTCACAAATGACTACGACGCTTCTGTAAAGTCTTGGCGTTAGTAAGGCACCGTCTAAGCCAGCCCCGTGAGGGGCGTCACAAGACGTTAAACAACTTTATAACTTTTGTATTTCTACAGTAGCCACAGATCGGTGATTGGCTGGTTGGGAGGGTTACTGCGGGTTGGAGCTGGAGGTATCTCAAACTTGCATACATCCGATCTGGAACAGGAGTCGTTTGATAAAGTGCCTATAGTGTATCCGTTATTTCAATGACTGGAGTTGAAAGGGGTTTTGTTGAAGTGGTATTTAATTTGAGTCAATTGACAGGAGAAGGTTGGTTGATATAATGGAGGAGATTGAGCTAACAAGGAGTCATGAGTCTTACTGAGAGGTGGTGGTAAGAGGACGCATGAGGTGGGCTGGGGATGTGGAGCGTGTGGGTGAAGGGCGTCTTCCAGAAGGGAGATATCTCATGTCGGGGTTGATAGAGGTACATGGAGACCACGATTGAGATACAAGTATTGTTTTAGTCGGGTCGGTGGGCATGGTGATTGGAGGGTCATGGCTATAGATATAATGAGATGGAGAGCTGTGGCCAATGATGTGACAGTTGAGTAGTGTATTTTTCCTCATTCGTTGTTAAGGATATAGAGAGAGAGAGAGTTCGATAACGGTCTTGTATATTTAATAAGTTCTGCATGATATTAGACAGAAAGCTGTTTCATTTTAATCCGCTTTTTCTCATATTAATTAACGTCACCGCATCATAATTAGTTGTATGTAAGTTCTTAACATTGAACCATTATCTGCTCATTTCATATACCATATTAATCACACTAATGCTATTACTAATATGTGGATTAATATGTCCATGAAGGTATACTTACGTTGGGCCTTCCTCTGTAATCGACCTGTAGTTTGTGTCCCCAACTGCTGTAATGAGGTCGAGCCCCCACACACATCTGGCGGGGCAATTTCACTCTGCTCTTTATATCCAGGCGGATTATGAAAGAATAGTTTTCCTGGCCCTTTTCAACGCAGTGGTTACATGAGCCACCCAAAGCCTTTGGTGTACCAGTTAGAGCCACTGGAATATAATCATTATCACTCCGGATTCAAACTTGTGATCTTACGATCATAAGTCCAACTCAGCTGACCGTCTTTTTTATTATGATTATATTCCAGTGGCTGGTCAATGGTCCTATAACCTCTGCCTTTAAAATGGAAACCGTTTCATTCATTCCTTTTGTAGCTGATACATGAAAGGCTTTTGAAAGCCATAATGACTTTAATCAATATCTGGCTTGGCAACTTCCCTCTTCTCTCTTATCCCGTCTTCTAAGCTGATACATCAGCGTTAGCCTGGTATGGTAGCCCAGTATGACCTTCACGGCTATGCATTACTTTAATCAATACCTTTGTGGCAATTCTCAATACTACATGCCTTTTAGCTAGTATCTCATTGCATATTATTAAGTATCTGGCTAGCGAGGAGGGTGTGTGCTGTGCATATTACATATTTGGTCTGCAGTGTTAAAGGGGTAGAGTTGTTTTGGAGAGCTGTTTGAGGGATATTTTAACTGGACTTTGTAACTTTAATAATATATATATTTAGTAGCCACATTACTAAACAGTACTGCCCTCTATGTAAGACAAATTTAGTAGTCCAATGTCCTGTTTTGGTAGCCTCGGACTTCCAGTAATTTTGAATCCTTTATTATCGGAAAGAGGATCCCAAAGTTGAGGTGTTTGTTTGTTTATTCTCAGTTGGTCAAGGTGACTGATGTTGGTGTGATATCAGAGACTGAAGCTGTCGGTGAATCAGAACAGGTAAGGGGATTAGTACGCAGGAGCTGACTACTTCAAGAGACAAATTAGTGGGGTTGGCATCGTAATTTATGATATAAGAGGGCGCTGTTGTGAATCATGTTATACTTGGATTCTCAAAAATTGCAAATCATAATTTTTTTGTACTGTTCATATTCAGGCTAATTATTTGTAAGCCACAAAAGCAATGTCAGTAAAAATCATCCAGTTGTAACAGAGAAACAAGTTTTCACTCAGAAACGGTCTCTTTTCAAACAAATCTGTAAATAACATTGCGACCTCATGAATTCATTCAGTTGTAGAAATGTCAAACTGATTTTCAAACATCATTTCATCCCAATAATCTGCTAATAATCAAAATACAGTAATAGCTAGATCATTTCAAAATTGATTAGCAATTACTGCCAAACTATTTCACGCTATTCTTCCTCTTTGTACATCAGTAGGATGAATTAATTAATTACTAAATTAATTATTTGATTCAAATAGTTGCTAGGAATAACTGGCTGCATAGTCACAGTTGTTTCCAGGATATTTTGAAAAAACTACCAAGTGTCTGTAACATATGATAACTATAATTAATCTGAATAAGGAAGTTCATTCAGAGCAAATATATTGATTTGCCTACCCATGATAAATTTGTATTAAATAATTATTTTCTATTTACCATTGATGTGATAAAGTGTACATAATGTTAACCACTGACCATACAGCTGCCGCTGGGAATTTCACTTTATAATAAACCTGTTTCACTTTACAATTACAATTGACAAGAGGACGCTGATTTGGGGGAATCTCAAAGCCCTTCAACTTGTGAAAAATACAAATTGAATGTTTGGAAATAAATACAATGTTTTTTTTAATTATTTAATTTAAAAAAAAAATACATCCATTCTACATTCATATACAAATAACATAAAAATGCCTGTGAGAACCATTTGTACATTTTTGCAACATTTGGACAACATTATATTTGCATACATATATAAAGTTGTGTTTATGTTGGCTAAGCTTACAGATATGACGTTTGGGAAAACATTATCAAGTAGCATTCGTAAAACGTTAACCCATTTATGATGTTCCAGCCACAGTGTGGTCATGTTGCATTTGTAATGTTGTGTACTAAAGTTGTGACAATGTATATTGGGATCTTCAATTTGTCGTGTCTGCTGGATATTAAAACGTTAGGGGCCTAGCAACATCAAAATGATGTGATAACTAAAGGTCGATTAGCGGCGTAAATTGTAAAATGTATATAAATTGTGTGCCAAATGTGATTCTTGAGGAAAACGGGCAATGAAATGCTTGAAAATAAACCTCAAATTAAAAAAAAAAATCCTGCAACTTATAGGTTAACATTTTAATAAACTTTAAATCTAACTTTAAAAGTGATGACTTTGGCAATGTGAGAAATGTACAGGCTAGTTTATAAAATGAGTAATTGTATCTTCATAGGCATACATGTTTTATTTATGAATGCGACAGATGTCATATATTTAGGTAAAGCTTTGGGATTAATTTAACATCCTCTAATTCATATCCCCTAATTCTTCCATGTCCGGGGTAATTGTTCAGGGAGCAGTTGTCTGGGGGTACTTTCCCCAGTACCTATTCTTCATGCTTTGTCGTTTCTATAAAATATTTCATATCCATCTCTGTAACTAACCTTCTTTGCTGCATGCAATTTTAATTTCAAATATATGCTTTCATCATAGTGGATTTATACTAACTCATATTAATGATGTAGGTGATATGGGTGATATGTTTTTATTCTGTTTATATGTGATGCATCACAGCAGATTTGAGTTTTCCTTCAAAATAGATGATGGTTATATTCTAGTGGCTCTAACTAGTGTATAAAAGGATGTTGGTGGCTCATATTCATATAGCTCCGCTGCGTTGTAAAGTGCCAGGAAAACTAATCAATCAATCAATCTTACTAAAGGATTAAAGTTTACTTTGTTATTTTGTATTATTGTTTCTATCTGATCCATATGGATTGAAAGTATTGGGTACATGTGTTATCCCAGCATGTATGTATGGGCTTAAGACAGTGGCTCCGTCTGGTGCTTAGCAACAGCAGCTACTCCAAGTGTGTGAAAATAATCAGATGATAAGGATCGCGGGTGTTAAACGGATGGTTAGGAGAAGGTTGGATGATATTCGGGGGAAGATCGGGATGACTATGCATCTTGCGGAGAGGGTGATAAGGGGTTGCATGAGCTTAGTTTGGCATGTTGAACGTATGGACGGAGGGCGACTTCCGAAAATGGCGATGTCGCACTTGGATGTTGGCAGAAGGGGTAGGGGGAGACCTCGTTTGAGATGGAAGGACTGTGTTGAGACTGATTTTGTGAGGGCCGATGAGGATATCGATTGGAGGGTCATGACTATGGATAGATGGAGGTGGAGAACTTTTACCAATGATTCGGCTGCCAGTTAATATTTTCTTCCTCACCCCTTGTTGGGGATTTAAGAGGTAGATAGAGAGAGAGATGGATCTGTTCCTTGCATATAAACCATATTTATGTAGGCCTGAGGGTTTCTGAACCCATGCGACACAATAAACAGACAAATGGGGTAGAGGAAACTAGTAGTTACCTGTAGAAAAAGAGGTTTAGTTGCAAGCATGAACCAAGAAGTTACTAGCACATGTATCGACCTGATAATCATTGAACCCCGGTCGCAGTGGTGCAAGGCGAGCAGTGTTGCCTACCACTCTAATAACACCATTCCACAGGCTTGTTCCTGAGTTAATGCTGAGTTAATGCTGAGTTAATGCTGAGTTAACGCTGAGTTAATGCTGAGTTAACGCTGAGTTAATGCTGAGTTAATGCTGAGTTAATGCTGAGTTAATGCTGAGTTAACGCTGAGTTAACGCTGAGTTAACGCTGAGTTAACGCTGAGTTAACGCTGAGTTAACGCTGAGTTAATATGGAGTTAACGCTGAGTTAATGCTGAGTTAACGCTGAGTTAATATGGAGTTAACGCTGAGTTAATACTGAGTTAATATGGAGTTAACGGAGGTAGAAATTTACTTAGTTACTTTGGCATATATCTCTCTTCAGGTACAAACCATTCACTCATACGAAGATCCACAAGTTAATATGGGCCACGTTCAACAGGTTTGAATTCATTCACATTTATGGTAGCACAACATTTTTGCTCTTATTGTACTATTAATATCCATAGATTTGTTCCAATTTATGGTAGTATAGCATTAATGTCATTGTTGTATAAATAAGATTAAACTATTATGTTTTAAAGTATGTTGAAAAATTGGACAAATGTATCATTGTAATGTAGGATACAGGGGGTCAAATGTTAATTTGACAGAACTCCCAAATATCTTAACCCTAACCGTACTTGAGTTTCAATACAGCGTGATGATGATTATATTCCAGTGGCTCTAGCTGGTATTTAAAGGCTTTGGGTGGCTCATGTAAATAATGTCTGTGTTGAAGCCTATTCCTTCATTGGACTAAATAGTAAGCCGCCACCGGCCCGGGGGGGGTGTTGTGGCGCTTAAATTTGACAAGCCCATTACTTTAATCTACATCAGTTTTAGTATATGAGTATATACTAATCATGGTACTAGAGCGTTTGCCTTCAGTGGACCGAAGCTTTGGAATGCGCTCCCGATTACAATT
>JAODAI010078663.1:0-11810 GCA_027575025.1 Scotoplanes globosa | reverse complement strand
GATGGGTCACATGAAGAATTAGTATTGTGATTTCGTTGAATATTTAACATTGATTATAATAGTTTTCTAAATTAAAGGGTGCTGTACAAGTGTACGTTCTTAGTATTATCTTTGACTGTAACCCATACAGCTGTGGACCCATGTGCTGCTCCGGATGTCCTCCACTACTATTTTTCCAATATGGCTTTCAGGCCGGTATTATTATTAGGTATATATTTGATTCATAGGTAGGGCTGCTCCCAAAGATGTCGCACATGGAAGCTCCAATGATGCCACCGTGTCCCAGGCACTAACATTCCCAAGAGGACGCCCTCGATGGGCGTCCTTTTTTGAAAACGTAACCACTTTACATATGTAACTGATCAATTATACAAATATACAAAATGTATATATACAAGTGTAATGAACCTGTAAATAGAACACAGTAAAATAATTGACAAAGGACAAGTACATAGTGTAAATTCGGTTGATTATAAACATCGATCTATCTTAGACCTGTGTCGGCAATTCAAAGAAGTCTTTAAAAAACCTGATGAAATCAAATCCACAAAACTCAATTCACAGTGTAATCTAAGCTTGGGTATAATTAGTACTTATTGGATATACTATTATACACGATATTGGTCTGGACTCATGATCCTAGGATTGAGAGTCCGAGCCCCGTTAGAGCCATCGGTTGACATCAAGAAGGGCATCCGGTCATAAAGTGCTACGTCGGCACCCTCTAACCACCGTAAGTGGAATGACAGACCCCAAACAACTTCATATATTATACAAAATATATATAATATGAATATAGCTATCTTTTAGCCTAAAAAGATATTTCCATTTCGTAGTGTTTCGTAGTCATAAAATAACAACATTGCTCCCATCTTTAATATTGGAGATGTGCATGTTGACAATGCTAATTTTAGGTTATTAACCAAAAAACGGTGAGTCACACCCTGGTACTTCGGCGTAAATCCAAAATGTTAGGATAACTTAGTAGTAGTAGTAGGTTGAGTCATGGCGAACGAGGTGGTTCATATAAGCGCCGAAGTCGCCTATCACTTCATTCACTTCGTCTATTCGATATGCTGTGTGATAATCCTCCTCCACATATCTCAATCTTGCGCAAGGTTCATTGCATCGTCGAAATTGTTAATGTTTAATCAAGTGCTTTAATTGTGACTTTAGTGTGCCACGTAGTGTGGTTAATGGTCTTCCTCTAGGTTTCTTAGCATCTCTCAGTGCTTCTCGCAGTGCAAGTTTTGCGGGGGCATCTTCATGCAGTCTCGAAACATGAGAAACGTAGTCTTCTATGAGCTACTATATGACCAAGATGTCTGATGTGTTCGCCGATATAGTTCTTCGTTTGAAATCCAATTATTGTTTGTCCACTTGATATTCACAACATTTCGAAAAAGTCTTCTCTGGAAAGCATCAATTTTGTGGTCTAGTGCTTTTGTTGTCCCCACAGTTCACAGTTGTTATGATAACTTAAATACATCGTATGGTAGTCTGCTATGTGGACAATTGTAAGTTCAAGTAACTCAATTAAATGATGGAATTGGGGTAATCTTGAGTGAACATAACTTAAAGTTGCCCATGTGACAGGTTATCGCAATGTAATTCATGTTATCCCAGCGAGTTGACTTTTACATTGTTCTGTTACATGTTTATATACTCTAAGTCAGATTGTGAAAGATCGATATCAAATCTCTTACTGAGAAGGATATTTCTTGGCGATATTCCTGATATCTGATATTAACCTTGTTTCCAAGTATCCATTTTTTTGTTTTTGAATATAGCTATATTTTAGCCTAATTGAATAATATATATACATAATAAAACATGTCTTCCAAGATATTACCATTTCGTAGAAAAAAACATTTCCCCCATCATTGATATTGGAGATGTGCATATTGATAATGCTAATTTTATGTTATTAACCAAAACCGGGGACACACACCCTGGTCCTTGCCCGTAAAACCCAAAACGTTAGGATAACTTGAATACATTATATGGTAGTCTGCTGCATGGACAATTTTATAAGTTCAAGTAACTCCGAGTCGATTAAATGATGGAATTGGGGTAATATTGAGTGAATACAACTTAAAGTTGCCCCATGTGACAGGTTATCGCAATGTAATAAAAGTTATCTCAGCGAGTTGCCTTTTACATTGTTTTGTTACATGTTCGCATATTCTAAGTCAGATTGTGAAAGACCGATATCAAATATATTACTGAGGATGACATTTCTTGGGGATATTCCTGATATTAACCTTGTTTCCAATTCAATATCCATTTTGAACTATACCCATATACTATACTCATATCTATCATGAGAATACAAATGAAGTATCCCCATAAAGTGTATTCTATATAATTATTGTGTAACAAATACATGCTAGTAGAAAATCGTCACATAGTAACTCGCAACAGTAGTCTTTTTAATGTTACACATTACATGGAAAACTCCTGATGAATAAGTATTGCTTTAATATATGGCAATCTCTGCCAGTTGTGATTAAACCTGCTAAATCACTCAAATCTTTTCAAAGGAAACTGAAGAATTATCTCTTAACTAAGTATAATATTTTAAAATAATTGCTTATCTTGATTTCATTTATATTTTTCACAATAGTTTATATTATCAAGAGTCACATAGCTTTGATAACAGCCTATGGCTGTGTTCTAGTGTCCTTCATATGTTTGATGTAATAATTATATACTATACAATTGTACCACCTTTTATTCATGCATATGGGAAAATAAATTTGAATTTGACTTGAGTTTAATTAGTATTATGCAAATCGCTGTACCTCGATCTTTTGATCAAACATTGCACGTGACTAAACACATAGTTTTTATATAACTTCACACAACACGAAAAAATATGCACAAATACATATTATACATCATATGATGGTTATTTCGCCATATAACCCTTTTTAGTGTGAAAATAGTTCCGCGACAACTTGCAAATGTGTTTACATCAATACGATCTTCATGGCATAAATCACTCACCGCAAATTCAGAAACATTTGAGGTGTAACATTTATCACATTTTAAATTGTACACAATTTAGCCTCCAAAAAGTCACTTTAAAAAAATCGACAACGTGTCCCGAAGGATTGCTTAGATGGTATGTTATACTGTTAATCTTTATCCATTTCCATTGACTATACTTTTCTTTTGTAACCTTTTACTAGGTATCGCCCTCGCTAGATGGGCTAAAATCTGTGCAATCGCTTACAAGCAGAATCGAAAGAGAACACAGTCCTTCAAAGCCGCTGCCAAAGCCAGTCTTAGGAGACATCTGAAGTCACCAAAGTCCAATGCCGGTGCACCGGATGCAGATGACGACGACGTAGAACGAAACAACAAGTTGGGAAAAAATGGCGACGCTAACACCGATTCCGCTCACCCGATCGCTAAAGATTCGGATGAAACCGGAGAGAGAGAGGAGTTCTGGGTGAAGATGCATCTTCCAAACCGAAGTATGAGCTTGAATACGCAGGACAGCCAGTCGTTTGACAACGATGACGCAACGTTCGATGGGAGCAACTGTAGCGACGATGACTCCGAAGATTCCGATGAATCCATTGGAAGCTCCACTGGGACGGGATCAAAAGAGGGATCCATCGACGCTCTGAAGTTAGCAGAGGTCGAATCGGACGATATCGATTCGGATGACGAGGACTCCGTCACCATGCCACTCACGCCAGATGGTAGTGTTTCGTCCGGTGAAATTCAGCAAAATAATAAGAAATTAACTGCAACCAAGAACAGGAAAAAATATGCAAGGACACGGAATACAAATTGGAAAGGAAATAATTCATCTGAGCGTCATTTCACAGAAGGTGGGATTATTCGCAATGAACATGTGGGAGAAACGAATGGGATGGTGCATAAACCATGCAGTGTCGGGGCTATGTCCAAGACATCTTTGTCCGACAGACAGTTTAGTCATGAACCCAAAAGGGGTACAATGCGAAAACAAACAAGTCGTGTTGGCTTTGGCGAGGTTATTGACATGCAAAGTGGAACGAGGACCAACATAGAGCGAAGGCTAAGCTGTTTAGACGATAGCTCACCGACGGAAACCACCGTTAGCATCATAAAGAATCCACTCGTCGAGACGGACGAGGAGAGCGAGTCCGATAAACTATTGAAACCACAAGGGTTCAAATTCAGTGCATCGCCGAGGAGGAATGCTGTATTCATTCCGGGTTCCGACACGTCACCCTCTTCGCCGCCTACTTCCCCGGATATAAGCGGTGGAAAGCGACGACGCAGTACCCCGTCGCGGCGTCGCAGTAGCATCACTCGTCGAATGGGTATGGCTTTCGGCTCCATATCCGCCGTATCCGAAAAGGACGTCGCCCACTTCAGCTTTCCGGTGTGGCTTGCTTTGCTTCTGCTGATATTTTATTTGCTTTTCGGTGCTGGAATAATGTCATTTCTTACCAACTGGAACTTCTTCGACAGCTTTTACTTTAGTTTCGTTTCCCTAAGTACAATCGGGTTCGGAGACCTTACGCCTTCCCAAAGTGCCCACAGCGTATTCTCGTTCCTCTACACATTCTTGGGACTGTGTTTCACGTCCATGTGTATGAGTTTGAGTTCGAAGAAGCTTACTCGACTTCTAAAGAAACTCGCCTGGAAGGTGGGCTACTACAAGAGTCGGCAGTGGAAGGGCTCGGTGCGCGCTTACGTCAAGGAGAAGAAGCGTCGGATACACGAACGCTCGGAGAATTGGAGGGGAAGTCGTCGGCAGAAAAACAGGAAGCGAACGCGCAGAAGCACGACGCATCGCACATCACGTGAGAAAATCTCTAGAACGTTATCGCCATCCCCTTCTATTGTTACAGAGACACCAGATGGAAAGATTAACCACAACGTATCCCCAGTTTGATCTCTAAGTGTGTCGCGTGTTTATATATAGGCCTATATTGCAGCCGAGGTTGAATCTTGTTTTATCATTTTATTATATATACATATGCATATACAAATAAGTTTATAACTACATATCTATTTTATAGACAATATTTTTATTGGTCGGTTATTTGCCGATAATTTTAGCAATTTGGTTTAAATGTAATGTATGCCGACTTCAATGACTGATTTGTGGAAACGTTTTTATAACCTACATTTAATACTCTTGATATTTATTGTCGTTTCGCATACATGTCGCTAAATTTGTATTACACTTGGCACAGAAGTAGTACAGTAATATAATAGCCAACTCATACCCTACATGTCTCTAACAAGGGGCAAGGAAGTACACCAAATAACTGCCGCATCATTGGTCAAAGATTTCCAACTTCCTGTATATATATAGCCACGATCCCAATCGCCCTCGGGATCCCCACCGGGCCTGCTAAATCCCAATACAACAATCCTCCCATCTCAAATTAGCTTTGCTCCTGACCCTTCAACCAACTTCGAAATGAGACATCTTCCTTTTCGAAAGATGATTTTCATCCATACGCCCTACATGCATATTCCACCAGATGCGTACTCTTTATACCACCATCTCAGCAAGATTCCTTGTTAGACCAATCTCCCCCTTAAATATTAGCCAACGTTCTCGCACTTTTACCACAACTTAAGTGAAACTTCACAAATAATATAGTATATGTAATGATATTGTGACGTCACTATGTAGCGCTTTTAAATCGTGGATGACAAAGATATCCACAAATAATGGCAACTAAATCCTCATCGTTGCTAATATAGTACGAAACACTACAAGTCGAGTATTATACATCAACGGCGGCGTCAGTGTTTCTCCGACGTTCCTCGACGAGGAGGTCAAGCTCTTTCCAATTCTTCATAAATAGCCTACAGTATAATTACAATTATACCAAAATTAACAACAATGTATATATGCACAATTTAATTTATTTTATTATTAAAAGGCCAACATCACGAATAAAAATACTATTTCAGACGCCATCGCGGAAAATATCCCTCTGTCGGGGAAGAAATTCCACTGTCGGGGAGGTCTATATAATACCCATCGGGATATATTATTCAATTCGATGAGGAAATTATTGTATTTATATAATAACTTTTGTCTGCATTGTACTATACAAAATACATATTTAAAATTTCCCGATGGATTCAACATTTCTTCTCCGACGGAGGGTGTGTTCCCCGACGGGGGGCTTATGTGTCGTCGCTGACACCAGCGTTGTTATAGATCATTGGTATGATATATAATTAACAAGTTGTGATAATGATTATATTAACCTACGTTAAGATTATGCGATTAAATCAATGACGACATAGTAGTACTCTCTCTCTCTATATATATATCTCTCTACCCCATGAATCCTATATTAAGGGACGAGTAAGAAAATAGTAACCAACAGTGACATCATTGACCAAAGATAAGCACCTTGCTCAATCCGTAGCCATTACCCTGCATCACCTCCAGCCCTCCTAAAATTCATCGCCACACAGTCCTTCCATCTCAAACGAGGTCTCCCCCAACCCCTTCTACCAACCTCCACATACGACATCGTTATTTTCGGCAGTCGCCCTCCATCCATACGTTCTACATGCGCAGCCCAACTCATGCGCCCCCTTACCGTGCATCTTATCTGCAAGACTCCCATTCGTCTCAATCTCCTCCCGAATATCCTCCAACCTTTCCACTCGCTTAACTCCTGCAATACTTCTCAACTTTGATTATTTTCACATACTTGGAGTCGCTGCTGTTAATCCCCTGGTAGAGCAACTGTATGTATTAAACCCATAAATACATGCTGTGACACATGTACCCAATACTTTCCCTTTTAACTTCTTAGAAATATGTCCATCTGACATAATCCCCTCCATACGTTTCTCAGAGCCACCAACTGATAGTTGTATTTCTAGTGTATATCCACGAACCTTCTTCGAACATGTTGGTGGTCTACGTCAATATAGACATGACGTATACCTGACGTTTACACCCAATCAACAATCATGGTTATTTCTTAGACAGGGGAGCACTATATATAGTAAGTTACTGCTAAATTCAATGAAATGACGTCACATGCGAAGGTCTTTGGTGAAGTGATTTCTTTATGATGATATATTTTTTATTTTTTTTGGACCCATGAATTCAGTATGGCGTTCAGGATACACTACGGTATAAATGTGATCATGAATGGTCAACGGGCTTTCGTTCTACTCGGTTCCGACATGTGGTCAGATATGACGAACCACCACCAAACTAAAATCACGAGTTTCGGGCCGAACTTATTACACCGTTTACCACCAATACATTTAGTTCCAAGACATTACCCACTTTATCTTCAATGAAGAAACCAAAACAATTATATGGAGCACACGAATTGTGATTAAGCCCGGACCTAATCGTTCGTTATATTGGCGACTTTGGAGCAAATCTATTTGACGGTATATAGTATGATATACACTGGTTATAAGATTATAGTAAAATATTATATTATTGGGGTATAATGATTATTCGAAACATATTTTAAAATGATATTCTTATGATACTTTATTCCATTTTAGTGTGTATCTTTTACACAAATTATTTTATTCATGAAAGGACATATGTATTTATTTATATATACATACATACTTGTATATATATAATATATATATATAATATATAATATATTCATCATTTACGTGCAATATTATTTATTATACATTTATTGTATTACCTAGTTTAATGAATGTCTATACCCTGCAGACATTTTACGTACAATCGTGCAACTGTGACGTGAACTCATGTGCCGTTTAATTGAATTCACCTAACATGGTACCGCAAGCCGTATAGTAGTTAATAACGGCTATCAAACTGACAGTAATGTTACGTAACAATTCGGCTACGTGACAGGAATGTAACAGTAACGTTACAGTTTTTGTAGCTACAAGTCGCTAAATTACGTAAAATGTTACACAATAGTGCTATCGTATCAGAAACTAAATTGTAGGTCCACGTTAAGTCCACATAATTATGGGTAACTGTGACGTATATTCGAATACATAACTGGTACAAACTATTTATGAAGCATGTATTCACTTCATAGGCATATACTTACTCTAACAACATCCTTAATGCCACTCCTAATCTACTCCCCATTACATCGAGATCATTAACACACCTAGACTTGAAAATTGATGTATGAGGAAACAGACGAGAAATAAAGAGGACTCTACTGCCCTCTATCGGGCACAGCTCAGATCTAGGGCAGATCTAGAACATAGGACAAGACCCCGTCTGAGTCCAATCGTTACCCCAACTCTTATGACATCGGCGAACTAGCAAAACACAATATCATTTCTACCTCCATATATGACCCTCCATCATTCTTGAATACTTTTCAACTTCCAAATAATTCAACGTCATCAGAAAAACATATTTACGTAATCAAATATGATAACAATTATAAGTTAGAAGGAAATATAATATGTATAACCTCCGCTTCGGGGATATCCATCCACCTCAGTGTTGACATCACTAATTCACTAGGTACATGATCATATAAGCTATATCCAAATCAACAAAACTTAATAACTCAATGAAATCTCCTCCACTTCAATGTTGGACCCTCACTGCAGTAGGTAAATTCAGATCGGTACCTTTCCCTGATCGTACAGCTCCCCAAAGTAATTATCACATACCCTATAATTACTAATCCTTCGCCACTCTTCACGAAAAATACGATTCGTTGAATTGAAAAATTATTGAGTTACTCAAAATGAACTAATTTACTTAGGTCACTAAGTCCAAATTAGAAGCTATCAGTTAAACATACTTAAGAGTGTAAGTGCAACATAATTACTACTAATACATTATAAAACTCAATATCATACTCTATTTGATCTCCAGCTTTTTTTCCATAAAATATATAAGTGATAACAGACCATCCAAAACTCATGTTGTTCCTCGCCAATCTCTATTTCAACTGTTGCCCTAACTCTCCTATCGAAATCATTTCCAGTTTATTAAGCGCCTGCCCCAATACTGGATCATGAATATCCCCAGATTGCTTCTAAACTGAATACGCACTGTCAGGTCAGTCTACCATCCACGTATAGGCGTAAGTAATCACCCTAGCCATTTCACGCCCACCTCCTCTGCTATACCACTCATTTCCACTCGTGTTTCGTTCAAACCCGCAGCGTTTTCCCTTGTCATCCTTCTCAGAGCCCAAACCATTTCCAAATCTGAAAAATCTCCTCCACCTCAATGTTGGGTCCCTCACTGCAGTCGGCAAATTCAGATCAGCACCTTTTCCTGATTGCATTGTTTCCTGAAGTAATTATCCCATACCCTAATTACCCCATCCCTGATAGTGACCATGCAACCTCTCATCTTTATCCTTCACCACTAGCACTCTGCACTAAAAATACGATTCGTTGAATTTAAAAAAATGTTGAGTTACATGTTGCACTTAGTTTATTAAGTTAATTTCACTCAAAATAAACCAATTTACTTATATGTTAGTAAGTCCAAATAAATAGCTATGCCAGTAATACTTAAGAGGGTAAGTGCAACATAATTGCCTCAAATAAATTATAAGTAAATTCTACAAAAATCTCCCTTTTAGAGTCATATCACTCTTCATCCTTCTCAAAACCCAACATTTACCTGAAGTGACATACCATGTTGTTTAATAGCGGATAGGGTAGCAGCTGTGACGTAGTTCGATTTACCCACATTGACTAATATTCGCCGACTTGTATAACAAAGGGGGACGGTTATGGGGGTGAGGCTTTGCCTACATATGATGACATAACGAACCAGGTAATTTTCCGCAATTTACTTACACACTTATGGAAGCTCAATTGATCAATAATTATTTAAACTACCTTTATCGACCCTCAAAACACGTTTATGCATGTGACTTTATGCATGTCGATAGTCCAAACTTCAGTGGTTTATCGAATCGCTCATCTTGGCTTATCGATATAAAACTTGGTTTATCGGTCGATAAACTTAGTTTGTCAACAAATGATCTACCGATAAACTTAGTTAATCTAATTGTTGAACATTTGACTTGTCATACACACTTATACACATACAATGTTGCCGTAGTTGCCAGAATAAATCAGTCGTTTTCGACTATATATGGCCGAGGAAATGACACGAACTCTCCTATATGGGCCCACGTAACATGTGGATCACGTATCATTCCAAAATCACCTAGATATCTTATCAACTGTATTCGTATTATTATTTTCTCAACCTATTTCGTCAATTGTTTGATTGTAGGACCACTATTTCAATCCATGTTCATAATGTATAATGGTCTTTACCCGTACTGTGGTCATGTGACTATATATAGGCGTTGACGCCAGTCGTTTCATCATTGATATTTATGTGGGTTTTGTGCAATATTTTGAATCCATTCCAAATCATGGGTGTTGCATGCGAATGCAAGTTTAATTTATCTAGTTTTATATATATTACAGTACGTGGCATACTACATACATAAAGTGTTAGCCTTCATAAACGTGTACATACCACCCACATCAACCACGTGGTTCCTATCATCTCAAAGAAACCCAGAGATAAATCTCCACTAAACTGCATGGTCACACCAAGCGTAATTGAAGAAATATAAAATCACATCGATAGTACATGATATCTAGAGCTATAAACAAATGGTTAATTCGGGAAAAGTTATTGAAATGTTTCGGCAAAGTATATACGAACAATTTCAGGGCTAAAAAGTGGAAAGCGAATGCAAGTAAAAGCTTCAGTAAAGCTCCAGAAAAACTTGAAACACGCTTTATCAATAATAACGTCAACTCCGTATGTATAGATTCGCACAATGAATTAGCTTCTGCCCATGACGACACTTCACTGAATTTAGTAGCAAAGCACCCCTTCAGTGTACGATACCCACTGCTGATTGGCTGTACATAGTACACGTGATGCGTTTGTTGTTGTGTATCCACAGTTGTGGTTATTACAAGCCCAATGTGCAATAATCAGATAAATAATGCGTATCTATAAACTTAGTTTATCGAAAAAACTGTTTATCGGTAAACAGTGGTTTTCACTTGGTAAACTATAGGTTTATCAATTTATAAACCTATAGTTTATCAAGGGAAACACCTTGTTTATCGCTAAACAGCGTTTTTGTGATTAAACTGAATTCATCGATAAATACTGTTTTCTTGTAAACACTGTTATCTAATTATTACACACTGAGCTTGCTGATAAACATAGTCAATTCAGATAAACAAAATTAGTCCATTAAGATAAACCATAGACAGAGTTTATCGATAAATACTGTTTATCTGGTGAAAATGTGGTTAATTTAGATAAACACATATTAGTTGATAACCTGAGTTTATCGATAAACATAGTTTATCAGTAAAACATGGGTTATCAATGATTCAAGTAGGGTTTATCTGAAAAACACTGTTTATCGATAAATACCGTTTATCGATAAACGTATGTTATCCGTTGACAAACTCAGTTTATGGGTGAAAAACACGGTTTATCTGAGATAAACGGTGTCTGTGCAATTACTGTACATTGGGGTTACCACATGGTCGACAGTGCAGAAGCTGGGTTCAATCGAAAAGGGAAGTTGTACATTGTCCACCCAAACATGGGCACCATGGGCACGGCAGTCCGTTAAACTTAACAGTCACACACAACATGTGAGCGCTAGCAGACCGCAGTTCCTTTTATATGTATCTATATCATTTTATTTTACAATTATCTTCACATTTTTATCATATACATATACTGATGGTCTGGTGTTGTAGGCAGGTCAATTTATGACAAACAACCACCTGACCCACAACAAATTGCAACAAAAGGTTTCTCAGTGGTTTTC